>JAURVB010007691.1:0-19630 GCA_033002965.1 Piper betle
ATCATTACTGTTTCCTGCTATAAAGGGAAAAAGGAGTCGCTGTCGTTGAAGCTTCACCAAGATTGGAGTCTCCCGTCACAGAGTTGCTGGATTGGAGTGCCTTCATCGTCCTTGCCACCTTGCTGGAGTTTTGTTTGGAGCCTTCCAAGGCTCATCGACCATGGAAGCCAAGCTGTCCCTGTGCCAAGAGTCCTATCGCTGGGAAGAAAATTGGAGGTTCCAAGTGACTGTACTGGAAAGAGGGATGGAGAAAACACCTATGCTACACCGCACGATAGGAGAGAAAACTTGAGTTGCTGTAGAGCTTTGTCGCCAGAGTCTTGGAAGTCTCCATTGCCGTTGTTACCTGATGGGGCCTTGCTGATTATGCTGCAGAATAGAACCGCTATCTGGCTGCTACCACTTGGTTTTGTATAAAAACAGAGCAAGGATGATGAAGGATTGTAACAAATGGTCCACATCTTGCATGTCACTGTGCTCATGACAGTGCCTTGTTGCATGCCATGGTCGTCCGGCAAATGTTGATCGTGTTTGCCAATTGCTCAAGTCCGATAAAAGCCCGTTTGCAGTTCGGCTCGAACTAGATTACCTTGTATTTGGGTCATTTTTCTTGCATTGAACCGGTTTATCTTGGACCGTATTCAACTTGAAATTTATTTCTCGGTCTTTATAATCTCGGATTGGTACAAAATCTAGTTTTCCACACTACTTTTGGATACTATGTGGACGTAGCGGTCAAATTGTTTTCAATATTCGAAGGCTAACATAGGCAAACTGTAAAATTGGAGTCAAGGCCATTAAATGCAAATCAAATTAAAGTAGCAAAACTTACGGTGAATGTGTAATATCAAAAATTAAAATAATGAATTCATGGTTATTAAATTACTGTGAATTGATTAAGGAGTTAGGTTGAATTTTAAAGAACAATATAAAAAATTTTGTGTGTTATTCTTCATTTATTGCACTTTATTTTAATTTTAATTTTATCGTTTTATTTTATTGGGCAGCAAGGGCTCCTCAATCCAATCAAACCCTCTAATTCAACACGAAGAGTTTTATTTTATTCGGCAGCAAGGGCTCCTCAATCCAACCGAACCCTCTAATTCAACACGAAGAGAACCATTATCGCAGGAGCGGAAATCTTGTGCCCTAACATCATGTTATCACAATCAACCAAAAAATGAGTGGCATATTAATATATTACACAAAATTAGAAACTCATTAACACTTACTACCATACTAGATAGACGACATCAAGTCATTTGTTGTCACCTTTTACATATCATTTTAACCGGTGTTAAGCTCGGCAACTAACTTATAAGTAAAGTACCAAACGAAAACACTATCATGTTATGACAACCAATCATAAAGGAGGAGTAACATAGTCATAGTCATGTAGTTGCAAAAAAATTACAAACTCAGTCACAATTACAACCATATTACATTGACGACATTCAAACCATTTGTTGTCACTTTTTTCTCCCAACAAACATCTATCCCAAAATAAACTACTACATAGATTGCTACATAGATTCACCGAAATCACAGAAGGTCAAATAGTATTTTCACACATTAGGTGCTTGGGCTAGTCTAAGTTTGCTCCTTATTAAGTCCTAAGTTGTTCTTATCCCAAAAATCATATTGATCTTTACTCCAACCTCATATCAATATAAGAGGCTTGAATTGAGCTCCTGACCTATGTAGTGAAAGGTTAAAAAATATTATTTGGTATTAATGGTATACGAGGTTTACAATAAAATTGTTATAGGCATACCTATGTACCATAGCTTGTCTATTTGTTGCTTAGTTCACTTTCATCCTCGTGGAATCTGCACAGTAGTTCCTCCTACCAATTGTCTCCCTTTAGTCGAACGACAACGAATGTTATGTCTCAACATGTCACATACACTACCATGGCATAGCTCTTTCTTAAAAGATTGAGATTCAATGCGTTTCTCCTTCAGGCAGCCTGGTGGTCGATAATATAGTGGTACTCAAAGAGCAAAAGGTCCAGCTTCGATCAACCGTGAGATTAATTATCGCACTGTAAATTTTCCTGTACTTGGTCACAAAGAACCATTCATAACAAAAGTACTCCACATTCTAATTTCAATAATCAATACACGGGCAAGGGAGTTTTGTCCCTTAGTACACCTTGTATGTGCAAGAAAGGTTAGATAGGCTTACCCTATCTTAGAATGCTTCCGAGTTTACTTGGAAGTTATACATCTCGACTGGCATCATGTCCATATGCAGTCTTCCTTTTGAAGCCTCAATTGTTGCATGAACTTTTGGTGTCAAAGTCTTGTCCCACCCTTCTGCTTGACACTAACACTGTTAGAAGTGGTTGGCCTATAACTTTGTCATACACTCTATGAAGAAACATATCAGATATCTCCTTGCTTGTTTCAATAGTATATCTGCCTGTCAGTGAGGACATCATATCTTCTCTTGTGAAAATGAGTGTTTGCCTACCTATAGTGTCCCACCTAATTGATCCATGTGTGAATGTCACAATCATTATCTTCTATATGTTTCAATATCTGCTCAAAAGTCAAATAGTCTATATGTCCTAGCAATTTTCCAAAATTACTTCCTTGCATAGACATTTTTATGTTGTGACCACAAATTCTCGGTCAAATGCCTCACACAATACTCATGCGTAGTCTTGGGCAAAATGTTTGCATTGTCCGTGCAATTCCTTTCATCCTATCTGATATTATGATCATCATCGTAAACTGTTCATTGCAAATATGATAGTAGATGAGAGCCAAAAATCATGTTCATGAAGATTTATCTCTGCCTCAACTACGGCATATGCAATAAGAATTGTTCCATTATCTCCATCAGTAGCATATGCAATGAGTAGACACCCTTCATGCCTCCTTTTAAGGAAAGTGTCATCTATTGTGAAAATAAGCTACAGGCAAGATTGGAAGGTAAGGTCTGAAAGCCCAAAAGACAAGAAGAAATGTACACTCCCATTGGATGCAAATCTTTGTTGGCAACTACTTTGAGCATACTACCTGAAATGACCCTCACCAATCCCTTCTTATAGGCTGGTAGCAATTTGTAAGGCCTATCAAAATTACCCAAACTCAATTTTTGCGGTACATTTTTTCTCATCCAAGCTTTCTTGTAGCTCACATCCACTCCATACAACTTGTGTATGTGGTTCCAAATAATTTATACAATATACTTTATCGGATTGCCATAGAACTTCAAATTTCAAAGCATGTAGCATGCTTGTTATCTTTTGCCCTCTTCAAACCACCACACATGTGTTTCTTGTCAAAATAGCTTATATGAACCTCGATATCATGCCCTGCAGCCCTCAATCTCCATAAACACATTGAATAAGCACACTTCACACAATACTTCTTTGGACCGAGTTGCATGTCTAGTTTGTTTGTCCCTTTTTCAAATGATCATAGCCCTTGTGAAACCCTAAGTGCATGCAACTTGTGCTTGGCGCAAAGACACTCTGCTAATGCCCTTGTGCCAACCTCCATTAGGGTTAGGGCTTTAAGGTTAGGCATTGGCACAATGCCCTTTTGCCCAAATTTGAATTTCCCACCCTCGTCCCATTGCGCAACGGCACTACGCTAGTGCCCTTATGCTCTAAAGTTGACCCAAACTTGCATGCAGTTCAATTTAGGAGGATGCATTGCGCTGGTACAAGATTTTGCTTATAAATAGAGGCCTAATTCCAAATTTTTCACCTCTTATTCTCTTCACCTTCGACCTTTTCTTCCATCGTTGTTTTCCCTCCTTCTTCCCAGCTCTCCCCAGCCTCTCCTAGGCCTCCCCAAGCCAAGTCAAGTCTCCTAGGGTTGTAGGTCTTGGGGGTAGGAAGCCCCAAGTGACCTCCCATTGGCCCCCCTGAGGTAAAGGTCTTCCCTTTCTACCTCTTTCCTTTGTTGTATGGTGTTGTTTATATGCTTGTATGCTTGTTTACATTTTTTTTGATATTTTTCCATCTAGATCTACATGTTAAGCATTATCAGGCATTGGAGTCATCTCACTTGCATGAGTATAAAAATAGTTATGCATTTTTGAAAAATCAATTGTCATTGACATGCACTATTAATATAAAATTTATATTTTGCATTGTCGATGGTGTTTTTGCATGATTTTGGTCTTGTTGTGTTCATGAATGTTAAAAATACAAGTTTTATGCATATTATATCATTTGTTATGGCATGCATGATCATGTAGGGGTACCAAACTTGGTGAAAGGTAAGAGCTTTCATGGTTCCTGTGACATCTCCACCCATTTCCCCAATTTTTCCACCCGATGTAGATTTCATCTGATGTCCATTTTTTTCATGCCTGTAGATCTATGTGTTGGATTGATCCTATAAATTTACCACAAAAATATAACCACTTAAAAGGATTGAAAAATTGTTTGGTGTGTTTGCTGCAATGTATGTGTGATTTTCCATGCTCTGAGAATGTGCTCCATGGTGAGCTAGCTAAAGGAAGTTAAAAATTTTGTTAAAATTATGGTTGGACTTATTAATTGTCTACTAGAAACCTATAAGTTTTGGAACTAATTAAAAATTATTTAAATGGTTAGTTTAATCGATTTTCCAGATCGTGCAAAAATGTAGGGTGAAACCCTAGTTCCTTAAGTCTAGATGTAAAATCAGAATCATGAACAAATGGTGATGCAGTTACATGAAATTTCTCCCACACATTAGGTTGTGTTCCTGTAACACCATATTAAAATTTGAAAGCCTTTGGCTTGGTAGATCTTGCATTAGGATTTTCTAAGCCCAATAGGTCCACCCAACTATAGAAATAGCCTGGTCATACCTCCCACTCTCAAGTCCACTTAGGCCCAAATCTTTGGATTTTAGACTTTAAATCTTATTAGGCTAAAACCAACGTTATTGGCTAATTATGCCTTTTAAATCAGGCTCATTTGGAGTCTCCAAGCTTGTAAAAAATACTTGGTGCATGCTTAAGAATACTGTTCCCAGCACCTTACCCCGACCTTAGTGAGCATTGTTTACCATGTTGGCCCATGGGCCAATATTTGGTAAATTTTCCACCCAACCCTAAGAGTGTCAGGGTCATTGGTCCAAATCTTAGCATATTTAGATAGCTTTTGGCCGGTCCAAAAAATCATATGGTTAACTCCGTTTGATTACTAAGTTTGGACTTTTCCAACTAAGTGTGCATGTAATCCTAAACCATAATTAAGTTACCTAATAGGGTTTAACACTCCATTAAGCAAGTAATTAGGTTAATTAAGTGTCTTATGTTTTGTGTATGTGTGGAGACTATACCTCGATGTGCATGTTGATGTGATCTGAGTTTGATTCGGTTCTATTTTTGTCCTAGGATATGCGGGGTGAGCTTGTCGATCTAGGATGCGAAGCTTCACTCATTAAGGTCCGTAAGACTCGCCTTTGTTTCATCTAGGATATGTGGGGGTGTGGGGTGAGTCTTTGAATGTTGAGTTTAATCAAATTTAGATGGAGAACGGCATCGGCTGCCTCTTATCGGATCCCTCCGATGTTGGACTATTTAACTGTGATTTCTGCAAGTTTAATAAAACTTCATGGCTGAGATCCCTTTATGGTTCTCGAAAGATAAGTTCTATAAACTTTTTATACAAGACCTTACCCAAGCCTATTAAATATAAGTATGATGGTTTACAGTTTTACAAATATGAAAGGTCTGTGTGGGTAGTATGAATTACACTAGTACACCTTCAAACTCTGAGGTAGTGTAATATACAAAGCTAGTGAGCAATGCAGAAATTTTATGAATTCATGGCACTAACTTAGCTGTTCCTTTGCACTCACTTGTCACTAAAATATCACAATTAGATTAACTGCTAAATACGAAATTTGCACAGAAAAATGGCACAAATTCAACTTTTCATTGATAATTGCTTTGAGGTACAAAAGTTTACAAAGAACCTCAATTACAAAGATCCTTCCTCCATTCCACTGCAATATGAGGTAGCCATGAATCGGCGATTCAACTCAACAAAGCAAAACGAGTCTATAACTCAACTAAACTAGCTGAACTGAGTCGTGCAAGCACATGGATTCAACCAGGCTAGCAAATGGGCTGAACCGAGCCGGGTGAGTGCATAGACTCAACTAGACTAGGCTAGTAAAGGGACTAGACCGAGGCGGGCGAGCACATGGACTCAACTAGATTAGGATACCAAAGTGACTAGACCAAGTCGGGCGAGCATATGGACTCAACTAGACTAGGCTAGCAAAGGGGGCTATACCGAGTCAAGCAAGTGCATGGACTCAACCAGTCTAGGATATCCTTTTTAACTTAACTAGCCTAAAAAATATACCAATGAGTTGGTGGTAAGACTTTATTTGAATTTTCTCCTAAAGTCTACCAATTTTTTGTTTGACCTCTTTGTTGACCTCATGGAGAGCATCTCGTTTGTGAGTAAAAAATGAGAATGGAAAGGCTTTATTTATAGAGAACATGAGGTGTGGCTAATTACTAGGAATGCCCAAGAATATTCTTTTATTCTTGGAATCTCTATGTGTAAAACTAACACATGGGAAGATTTTCGGTTATATTTGAGATTTTATTTAGATTTTATCTAAAATTTATCAAAAAAATCTTAAATAAATCAAATTGGTTGTGTCTAATGGCAAATCTGTAAATAATTAAAAATTGGTTGTATCTAATAGCAAATCTGTAAATAATGAGATTTTCCCAAGATTTCTCCAACTTCCACCATATTTTCAATTTTTCCCATTCAAGACTCCAATCGTCCAATTTTGACCAGTATGGGTTATCTCTCCAAAGCTCCATAATATTCAAAATAACTATCATGGGTCCTTCCTTCATAAATAACCAATCGAAGATTTATTTGATTCAATTGATTTTATTTTGCCTTGACACCATTTTTTTATTCTTGAACCGTGATCGCACACTTTTATCGGTAATTATTTCAGATCGGTAATCAAATTTGTTTGATTACAAACGTTTATCTCTTTTGTATGTAGGTGAGGTCTCATAGTATTGGTCGGCCTAGGCATACAAATCAGAGGCTCAGTGGTGGTGGTGGAGGCCCTTTGTTGTTGTGTTTATGTATTGAACTTCATTTTTTTTAATGATTGTATATGTGGGCATGAGCTATAACTTGGTCATGAACTATGTATGCTAGATTGGGTTTTATAGTATGATGTTTGAGTATGTATGTTTAATTTATTAATTTATTTTTTTACCTTGTAGACCGATAAACTTTGGGGCAAAGGCTAACCATTGTCTGCAGAGTGTATAAGCCCCAGAGTCCTAGAACATGACAAGAAGTAAATTTAGGTATACGAAACGTGGGTAAGATGAGTGTATGGGTCATATTGTGTGAAGAACCCATGTGAAGACTAGATGTTAGGGTATGATGCCCTAGTATCCAATGATGTCTCTATCTTTAACTTTTCTTGTTAGGTATGTGAAACAGGTACCCACAACCCAGTGTTTACATAATTGCATTGTACGCATTAAGTAGTTAAGTTACCTAATCTAATCACTGAAATTAAGTTTAAGAATTGAAGCACCTCACATCATATTTCAAGAATTCAACCTCTTAGCTACATTGAGGGTGTTGCCTTCGTGTAGCTCGAAATGATTATCGCATTCTAAGTCACCCTCTTAGTTGGAGGGGAGATATTATCTCTCTTGTGGCTCAGAGTGTTCATTTAAGAGCTTTAAGTTTAATATTTATCCTATGTAGTATGATTATGCGCGCAATCTTTAAAAACTCGGTAAGGTGCCCATCTTAAGCCTCTTGGAGGGTTAAGAACCGACTTTCAAAAAGTCAGTACGCGATAGCCCAATGAGTAACTTTCCAATTTATAATATTATGGTTCAATCCGTCCTTTTGGGTCAAAGTGGGGTGTAATAGTACTTCACTGACTCTTCATCGTACTTGCTATTATAGTGTATGCACAACAAATACCCGATCCATCCATCTTGAATAAAATACACTTTAAAATTTGTTATAGTATTTATCACTTTGTATGTCGTCTTATGTTACAACACCATACATGTATGCCATTGGCATGAGTACCATCTTTTAAAGACTATTTTCTTTGAACGATATATTACCTAGTACCTACCAGCATACCAGTGTGTCGATAAAGGCTAAAGTCACGTACAAATCTGACTATACAGTACTAACACTTTACCATCTTTCTTCACAACATATCATGCTAATCACTTAAACTCCTCTTTTACACATATACACCTCCCAAATGACATACAAATGTGGCTATATAGCACCAACACTCTACTAGTCACTTCAACTTTTTTCTACACATACACACCTCGAAGATTCTACCCGACCCATCTTCCTTTAATAACTTACTCTTATGACCACCGAACAATGTGAATCATCACCCACAAGACTCCACCCAACTACCCAAGCATTAGTTGTTCACAATACCATGATTGAAAATCATACAATCTCCCCTTACCCACTTCCAAACTAAATAAAAGAAAGGCACTCCACTGACCTCTACTGTCAACCCTGCCGCAGTCTTACCCTCTCAAAGAAGGAACCTTAGATGAAGAATATGAGGATAGTCAACAACAATGAAGGGATGAAGATTGAGGAAGATGGTGAAGAAGAAGGAAACCACATGGGTGACGACGCAATATAAGGAGGGCAGAAGAGAAGACAATCACAAGTTTCTTAGCACAAACGACGACATGATCATAACTCTTCCAATCCAGTTGATCGCATTAAATTCATACTCACTCTCAGTCTGGGCAACCCCCACCCTAATAATGATTATACTTCACTTTATTATTTTTCCACGAAAGGGCATACTTGACCATGCATGCATATTTCTCGCATGGAAGAATTACATCGGTCTTCGACCACATCAAAAAAATTATGTCATGTGTAAATCATGCCCAGGGAAAAACTCCTTTAACTTTTCTATACCCAATGTCATGACATAAATAACTGAGGTATTGTGGTTCTTAATCTTAAATCATATAAATGAAGTAGGCTCGACCTTCACTTAAAGCCAAAACAATTACAACACACTCAATAGTTTGTGATCAGACTTGAAAAAAAATTAAAAGGTTGAGTTTGAGCGAAGTAAAACTTAGTTGACTTGCTACATTATCATTAACTCATATATATGCTATACCTTTCACGCTTTCATGGCCATGTTTATCATCTTTTTCTCTTTTCGAGCAAAACACAATAATATTAAACTAAAATATGAAGTTTACAAAAAGTATCATATGAGAAACGCAAATTACTCCTACGCACAGAGTTGGTAATAGTATGATCCTACCAATTAGACTGATTAGGACACCAAATAAGCTTAACATGATACTTTTTACAGACCAATGATAATCTCTTTATCACTCCCAAAAACAAATATGAACATTAGACATCCACCCCTGCACAACCTCCACAACCATTCTACGGTCAGTCATTATAGTAATAGGTTGCCAACATTTGCGCACATGAGTATATACATTATTTATCACAGCCTCGATCTCTAATTCTTGGGCTAAGCCACCTCTCCTTGCTCCATATTCTGCATAGATAGGAGAACAAAAAAGTTAATCAAAATAAGTTGGTGCCAAAGCAGCAGAATCATCCTGAAAAGAACGAAATCCGTCAACGAACATGTCATGAATCCTGAACAAACATGAGATAAAGCAACATGCTCATTTTCAGCTCTTGAATCTTGAAGACCCACATGCATATTACTCTGACAAGTAGCATTCAACAACCCCTCATACATGGAAATATATTTTCTAGTCTTGCTGACTTAACTATCAGCATCCAACTGAATTCCATCAACTCTTACTTATTTCCGCAAGAGCCAAATAGTGTCAAAAATAATAAGCATACGAAACAAAAAGTCAGCTAGATAAGATTCATCAATTGTCGTCCAAATAAACACATTTTTAATAAGTTCTAACATAGATGAGGAACACCATCTAGGACTTCTAACCACTGCAATTCCAAACCAGATCACTCTTGCCACAGAACAGAATAAGAATAGATGTAAATCAGACTCAGATTCAAACCCACACAAAAGACAACAATCGTCTCTAGTAATCTCTCGCTTAACCCGTTCAACCATTTGAGCAATTCACCATGCCAAATACAACAGCCATGGTGGAATTTGCACCTTCCACTAGTTCCTCCACCAAGTATCTGAATTGAGACTACCACCACCTTCAAATTTATATTTGTAAATGTCTTTCAACCAAAGTTGGCCATTTCTCTTACTAGTCCACACACGGCTGTCTACAAGATCCCAACGTGGTGGAATTGAATGCAAAATACACAGGGCATCTTCATGAACAAATATCATATTAATCAAGTCAGCATTCCAGTACCATTCTTATCGCATAAGAAAGAATCAGGCTAGGAAATCAAATGAGAAAACCCCACATTCAATGATGGAATTCCATAGCATGAATTCGAAATCCAAGCATCAATCCTCCATTTAACTGACTGGTCGTTTCCCATTACCCAATTCTCCATTTCTGATAGGTTTTTCAAACCCTGTTAATGTTCATCCATCCATCAGACTTGTCCCTTCCATTATTGTCATTTGAAATAGTGGGGAACCACCATCCTCTTCCCTTATTATATTTAGCATCGAAGAACCTAGCAAGAAGTAAATTTGGTCTAGAAACAATTCTCCAAGCCAATATGGTTAAAAAACTTCATCAAGCTGAGAAAATGAATTAATACCCAAACCTCCCTTATCCACAAGTGCACAAATATCATCCCATTTTTTGAGACAGAAATTCATATTCTTATCATTATTATACCACCACCAAAAGTTTCTCTATCATTATCAATTTGTGCAAGAATTGAATTAGGAGGACGGAATCAGTTCATTGAGTAATTAGCAAATATATTTGTGATCACCTAAGGAGCCCCTCTGGCCACAACAACTATATTAATTTTACTAGTTTCAGAAGCCTCCCAAATCATCTTGGACAAACCCTCAAAGTTGAGAAAAATCCATTCTTCGCTGTATCTCAAAGAGATAATCTCATCTTAATCGATCATATGCCTTTGACATAACAACTTTTAAAATGTACCATTGTTGTCTACACTTCTTTGACACAATCTTCTTAACACATTCATGTGCAATTAAAATATTATCCTCAATTTGTCTATATGGAAGGAATGCTCCTTGATTTCCCATAATATGTTACCAAGAATCAACTTCAGTCTATTAGCAAGCAATCTAGAAAAAATTTTATAAATTGTGTTACACAAGCTATTAGGCCTGAAGTCCGAAACAGTCAAATGACGCTTCTCCTTTAAATGGGAAATAGATTAGTATGAGTCGAGTGCTTCAACAGGCTAGGCTGATTGAAAAAACTCCACAGTGAAGCCATCTGACTCCGGTGCCTTCCACTTTACTATACCATGCACCACACCTTCCAATTCCTCTTTAGAAGGGAGGGCAAGCCAATTTTTAATTCAGCTGGAAACAAAGTGGCAAGTCATGATTCATTGAATTAAGAAGTTGCCTACATTCATTAATAAATTCATCTGCAATTTGCTTGGCCCCCTTCCTCATCCGTTAAGCAATGAATGTTACACCGTCTTCTCTTTCTATTAGCTTTGTGAAAAAAATATTTAGTATTTCTATCTCCCAACAAAATGTTATTCTCACAAGTTTTTTGTTTCCAATATGATTCTTGTACATCAAACATCTTCATATTATTCAATCTCTCATTCAAATCAAAAGATGAAATATAGGGTCCGCAATCCCATTGGTTTAACAAACTGTCACTAATATTTTTTATCTCATTATCAAATCCTCAAAATCTTTCTTTAGACCACTTCTTAAGAATATGTTTAACCTCAGCCATTTTCGAAGAAATAGAAACTGAAGGAGACCCTTGAAAATTAGACCATGTAAAAGGAAAACCTTCTAACGTTAAATCTAAGAGGTGCATCAAATCCCAAGGGTTACAAATAACATTTTGGATATAAGACTGCCACTTACCTCCCCTCTTCTCATCTGGTAAAAGAACCAGATTGAAATCCCCCAAGCAGATACATTTCCTAGAATATTTTTCCGAATAGTGAGATAGGTTTAAAATATTGTTGGGTGTATCAGGTGCGTATCACTTGAATTTGCACACTAAGTTGTTGAGTGTAGGATTTTATGAGTCGAAGCCATGCACGGTCATTTTGGTTGAACCATCTTTGCCCAAGACACACGTTGAAGAAGAAAAGTTCAAATTGGTCCCGACGTTGTGGGAGGGGACATGTGAAGGAACGTTGAAGTGGTCTGATCCCGTGGGAACGAAAAGGGGCTCCAAGCTCAAGTAAATGAAGTGGTGGGGGGAAGGGGGAAATTTTTTCAAGGTGGCCGATTGGTATGGAGAAGAGAACGTGCAATGCTTTGGAGATGGAGAACCTTTGGTTGCCTCGCCGGAGTCCCATCGCCTGACTACCTTGTTGGCGCTGCTGTTCGGAGCTCTCGTCACCAATCCGTAAAGTCCCCCTCCACCTTGCTGCTGAGCCTCCGGGAACGAGAGACCACTCCACATGCTGTGAAGTTGCCGACAAAAGGAGTTGCTACTCGTCGAAGTCTCACCACTGCTATTTCACTACCCTTATACTTGCCGCTGTCATGGAATGCCAGGAGATTCGCGCCTTGCTGAAGTAAAGGAGAGGGAGTGCTACCACTTTGGAGACTAGCCGGAGCCCCAACACCAGAAGCAGCTTGCTGGCCATCCTGTTGTGGAGCTGCTTTCCAGACCTGCTGCAGCCTGCCTTGCCATCCCACCCCCTTAACGATCAATTTGAAAATGTTGTAAGAAATAAAATGTCACAATATTTCTTTCACACATATCCAAGAGATGGAAAAAATATTTAATTTAAATTGGGCTAGCCTATTTTTAAGGTTCCATACCTTAGGATTCAACTGCTAGCTACAAGCAAATAGAATGCCTCTCAGTAATATCAATACAGTCAATCAATCCAATTTGTTAAATAAATAGTCATAATAGGTGTAGCTCGAAAAATGATTAATGGTAAGGAAAGCATTGCTTGGAAGTAGTATTCCATCTATAATCCCCATATCTGGGTCTTCTTTTTGTTATAATAAATAATTTATTTAATTCAGCGGTTAGAATATTGCTTGCATACGACAGAAGTCATTGGTTCAAATCCAATAGTAGGAGAGCTTTGCCTCCCCTTTGTCTTGTCACCGTAGAGCACTCCGTGGAGCTGTCAACCACCGTGAAGCCTTGCCTAAAAGTTGCTGCAGAGATCCCCTTAGAGCCCTGGACTTGTGAAGTCGTGAGCGAGGGAGAGGAAGGTCGCCACCGAACTCCATTATTCTTGAAGTGATGTTGAAAATTGGACCCGAGGAGTGGAGCCTCCCGTCGCCTCGTTGCATTAAGCACTACGGCCCGCCGCTTTGCAAGGAAGGAGGAGTAAAACATCTTCATTGCCGAGGAGAGGAGAACTTGCTGCATCAGAGTCCTACCTGGAGTTTCATTGCTGCCACCACACGGCCGCCGTCCTTCGCTTGGAGCCACCTTCTGTCCGCCATCTACTACCACCCTTGCCGTGAAGTTCTGAAGCCAGTCCCTGCCGCAAAATATCAGAGCCCACCCTTGCTGTTTGGAGACCATAGCAGTTGGAGAAGAGGAAATAGTCGTCGCCATTTTCCTTCTGCTCACCACCGACCGAAGACTTGGCCCTGTGATTGTTCCAGCGACCAAGCTGTTCTTCACCATCTCACAATCAAATCTGTGTGGCTAGTGGTCATCACCATCACCGATCATCGTCGGCCAGTGGTGCAACTCGTCGAAGACGGAGGAAGGTACCGGGAGTTTCCTCCCTTTTCAAGGTCTGCCGGACAAGCTTGTCGACCATCAGAGTTCCTCCGCCAGCCTCTCCACGCCACGATTACTGATTTCAAGGCCCATCTACTGCCTAGACTTCGTCGACACCGGAGATGAGTTTGGATGCCGGTGGAAATTTGGGGAGAATAAGGAAGAAGAAGATACAGAAATAAATAAGTCCAAGGTCCGTTAGTGCATGTCCAAGACGGTGGTCTGTTCAAGCTTGCTGTCATATCCAAGACCTAGACCTGCTAACCGGGTCCCAGACCCATTTGGAGTTGATGTACCATTCACAAGGGAGTTGCTGCTATACCCAATTTTATCATGGGATTATGTATGCCACCAAGTAATACCCGGTAAATTTTTTACACTTCGGAGACGTTGGCAACATCATTTTGGAGAATTGAAGGTCATAAGAAACTCAAAATGGGGATTGGAGTAAGAGCTAACAAAGGCGAATCATTTAAAGAACGGTGAAAATTCACTATTTTCATGTAATTTATAAAATCAAAGAAAATAATAAATTCATTGTTATCAAACTATTATCAACTATCGTCTTAGACTGACGAGGATTCACATTGAACCATAAAAAATTACATAAAAAACTCGTGTTTTTTCTGCGCTCACTTTTATTTTTTAATTCACATTCTATTCTATTTCTGTAATAAGGTACCTCAATCCCACCAAACCACTCGTCTAATTAGATTGGAAGCACGCAAGATAATTTGAGCCCGAACAAATATCCCTTCTTTATTGCCCTCTAGTTGAGTGCTAATAACAACAAATCAGGAATAAAGTCTCCTTCGCTTCATCCTCTACTTCCGAAATAATGAACAACTAAGAGAACTCTTTAACAGTTACTTTAATCTTTGTCTTCCATCATAAGAACAGACCACCCAAAAAACCAGAACTAAATTGGAGGGAGCCGCCAATGGGTCAGGAAAGAAGTAATGCCGACTCCATTAACATCCAGAAAATGAAGTCTCTTGAGCCCACCAAAGAAATCGTCGAGCAAGAGCTGCATCACAATTATTTTGAACCACATCAAGTGGCTTACCCGAAAGCAACAACATCTAACACCATGATCCCATAATTATCATCCACCATTAGGAGTTGAAGCTTACCAAAAAGATTCACCACCTTCTCCTTATGAGTACAACTCCCCAATAGGAAATCCTCAGCAAATGACGAAACATGTTTAACATCAGTGTTGACCTTTAGGGTAACACGAATCGGAGAAACGCTATTCGAGGTGGGGAACTTAACTTGATGCAAACTTTTCGACAAACTTCCACGAGTGAAACCAATGCGTGGATTTGATGATAAATAGCGTATGACTCGGTACAACAAGACAAGAACAAGTCAAGATATAGCCATGGGATCCTTTCTAATATCAAGATATTTTCCCTTAAACTTTACAAAGTCCATTGCTTTCCCAACACTTATCGAAAAGTGTCATAAATGGCTCTTCATGTCCCACTGTAGTCTTTTTGAGTTCACAAACCATGCTGCTGTAATCCAAACCCAACAAGTCTTTTCTGTCTGACAAGCACACTTCCTTCACCCTCCTCAAATGATTGCCTGCTGTCACGGGGCTGATTCAAGGACCCAAAATTTTTCGATCACAATCAGCCCAATGCGGTGTATTCCCACCACGAGAACACTCAGCCTAACACCAAGTACGCTAGATAGAACAATAACGGAAGCCAACGACACAAACACTAACCTTTGTATTCAGCCAACTCACAACACCGAGGTTACTGGTTTCGATCCCAACAAATCTTCGTCCCTGATATTGCTACTCAAATCAGCCCTTCGCTCGATCACCCGTGCTTGATCACACCCAAGCACCGATACAGCGCTCTCGGTTACCAGCATGCCCTGCCGATAAGCTGTTCCAAGAACCAAACAACGCCACACGCAGCAACTACCCGATCGCCCCAAATACCGATATGAGTATTGGGGTCGTGCCGTTTGCCCTTGCTCGTCTCAGCAACCAGTTACCACAACTGACTGCTTTGTAAACTTCGACCGCGACCTAAATACAGAAGTTCCCTGCCTAAAACATCACCCAACAAGCAAAATAACAGATTACGGGAAAAACACTTCCCAACCTTATATTATAACACATAAGGATTACAAGCACCCTACTCTCTCCTTCAAGTACTTGCTCGACTTGTGGACAGCCCCTACAGCCTCGCCCCAATGCACCCCAAATACAATGGAACTCACGGGATTACTATAACCCAAGTAACCCTCCCCGATTGCTACACACCAGCAACCCACAACGTGTACCTGGATTCCGGCAAACTCTAATGAAAGTCCAGCACTCTTCACCAACACCGGCTGCAGCACCTTCACAAGTTTCCTTCTCTCCCGGATGTCTCTGCACTCAAGACTTCACGTTACACCAAACCTCAGGAATTCTCTCCTCGGTTTCTCTCCTTTTCTAGATAACTCCTCTCTATTCTTCCAGCCTTCACACCGTGTATTTATACACCACGTCCTCCTGCTTCAAGATAACTCCAACCTTAGTTAGCATCCTTATCTCCGAAAGATACTGCAAAGATTCACCGCGTCATCAGCAACCCAACCCTAATCCACGTCCAGGTTCATTACACGGCCTTCTAGTTTATCTCCAGAAGTTAGTTGCAACATCATCCGATCATAATCTTCTCCCAGATATGATCCAATTCTATCACAAACTCCCAACAGATTGTTGGCTGCACCGCTGGACTCAAGTCTAGCCCATGGTTCGACCTCAGCCATCGCCTCGCCACTGGTTCAACCTCAATGCCTCGTCCAGCAATTATCGGCCACAATACCGGCAATGGTCTACCACTGCAAACATTGGCATTCATCCATCGCTCAACATCGCTACCGCTGAAGCACCTGCACCGCACCACGCACCAGCATGCCGCTGTTTGGATCGGCACACCATCGATCCCGCACAGCGCCCATGCCTCAGCAACCTCACATCGCGCTCGCCACTCGCCCACGCACCAGCGCCATGCCGCTACCCGCTCGCCCGTGCTGCCCCCAGTACCGATACTTGGTCCGGTACCATAATGTCGCTCAGCACCCAACTCGGCAAACTGCTTGCCACGACCGTGCTGCTCGGTGCGCTGCTCGGCACACCTGGCTGCTGCTCGGCACACTGGCTGCTGCTCAGCTGCTCGCACACACTCAGTACTGCTCATCTGCTCGGTAGCCTGATCGATCATGCTCGGTACACAGGTTGCACCTCAACCCCGATGTTCCGACCCATACACCGATCACTCGTACGCCTAGCCCCGATGCTCGATCAGCACCCGGCTAGCGCACCACTCACGAACCAGCATCATCTTGAGGTTTCCTGACTCGAACCCGACCACACGCTCGGTACCACATATACCGACCCATGTGCTGCAATCCACTGCCGTAACCCGACACCATGCTATCCCGCAATGCTCGGTCACCCGGCAGCCTCGTGCACCTTAGTTTGTTACCTGTAACTATAACACGGGTTAGCCTCGGTATGTTGTTTCCACCACTCGGATAGCCACTGCTACCCCCTCATGGACGCGGGAAACCTAGGAACAACACCCAAACCCTAGTTCCCGGTAACGTCCACGAATCAGGGCTGTAACATCCTCCCCCACCAATGAGAGCCGATGTCCTCATCGGAAGGAAGGTTGGTCCCCTTCTTCAGTAACAAGTCAAATACACATCTGTCCCACGATACCGTCCCTGCTCCATGTACCATAGACCCATCACACCGTGGTTCCAGCTCCACCATTGCATCATCCCCGATCTGGCATGCCACAGACCTCGCATGTACACCTACACACTTCCATCGGCCATATGCTCTAGCCTCCAAATTCCGAGTCCTCTTCATCCAACTCGTCCAAACAACTCCCCGTGGTTTCGAGAATTGCTGGCTCGAAGCACCCTTAAGACTTTGCAATGCAGCCAGAAACTTAACTAGTTCGACTGTCTTTCTCTTCCTCCCTGTAAAGCACTGCTGGTAATTAGCCCAACACGAACTCACCTCATCTAGTGGCTGTCTCTCTAGATAAGTGGAGATAGAGACGTCTGATTCACCTCCCTGCAAACCAAACACGGTAAGTGAAACCCTAATTCCGGATTCAACACTTACTCCATCAGCCCGTCGTAGATCTGTAGCAGCCTTGGTCGACCATGGTTGCGAATTCCCCATGAAGGCTCTAGACATACAGACCCTGTTCAATACGAACATCCCCTTACACACCAGGAAAGAGCTGATCTCTTGTCGACACCTCACCTTCGTCAGATGGTACTCCTGACACGATGATTTCCCCAGCGTCTCATCATCAGTCATTATCTTCAACTGATGATAGTGAGCATTCGGCGTTCCACTCCAACAATATGGACGAACTTTCACCAACCGAATATCCCATGTCATCTCCATGGACTGTTGTCTTACTCCCCGACCAATGATATAGAGCTTACCCTTGGCCACATGCAGCAACTCACTCTTGCAATCCCCGAAGTACTTCTTGAAGTCGTTGGCAACCTCCATGAAATCTCCCACTAGGATTACGATACTAAACTCCAACATATTCACACCCTGCTGGACCACACGCACCTTGCCAACTCGCCCAACGGACTCCTGAACACGTCCTCTAGGTACCCTCACTGATACCCGGGCCGGGACCTTGGCCTTCACTACCAAGTCATCGCAGCTTTCATCCAACTGCACGGAAGACAACACCCCAGCTAGGGTTCCCGGCTCCATGCCTGGAAACTGACCTGACTGGTCACCCGGATTACCACATACCATTCCTGCAAGTCGAGTAGAACTCCCCTCTTCACTGACCTTGACCACCTGCAACGCTGCAAGCTGCTCCTCGCCAGTTCTTGGATCTTCTACCCTAGTAGGTTTGCCATACCCCCGCACAAAGCATCCATTGTTCCGGGTCATCACCATCACTCCTCCCAAGTGTGGTAGCACTCCTACGCAAGCTGACACGAGGAAATTGTTACCCAAGATTACCTCAAAGTCATCAATCTCCACAATCATGAAATCAGCTCGGCCACTGAATTCCCCCAAGCAGATCTGAACTCCACGAGCCACACCTTGAACCTGCTTCACCGGTGAATTCACAGCCTTGATCTTGCTGGTAGTAACCCTCGATTTCAGTCCTAATTGACCCGACACCTTCGTCAAAACGAAGCTGTAAGTTGCCCCGGTGTCAACCAATGCTGAAACCCGTCTTCCATTCAAAATCACTGGAACATACATCAACCCTAAACCTCCCTGTTTAGGCTGTTCAACCCTCAGAGCTCCTATCACCTGTAAGGTAGACATCTGAGCTGGCTTACCTGAATCAGAATCTTCCTCTACGTGCATCGCCACCATCTTCCCCTTCGGATTGTTCGGGCACTCCCTGACCCTATGAGGTCCGCCACAGGAAAAGCACTGCAACTGCCTCACTTCAACACCTTGGGAATTGCTTGGCTCGGCCCTAGGAAAAACTCTCTTCTTCTCCTTTGGTCTCGGCTTGAATGACTTCCCGTCACTCCCCACCATCTTGCCTTCCTTGGAAACTTGGTCACCTCCACCAGGACCAGCAGCAGTCTTCAGGTCTACTAGGGCATCGGCTGCACCTAATGTCGTTTGCAAGTCCTGCACCTTTTGCCTCTTCAACTCCACCTGTGCCCAAGGTTGCAATCTAGACACAAAGTTGAAAAGTTTATCACTTTCTGACATGTCCTGTATATCCAAAAGACATGAGCTGAACTGCTTGACGTA
>JAURVB010007692.1:0-15913 GCA_033002965.1 Piper betle
AAAATTAAACTAGTGAATAATATTTTCCCCTCTTCTTATCTCTATATTTCTTTTCTATTTCTTTCTTTTTCTCTCACATCCTGTGTTGTTTTGGAATGACGCATATGAGTCTATATTTATAGAGATGTTTTGAGGCCCTTCATCTTCCATAGACTAAATGAGTCCATATTTATAGAGATACTTTGAGGCCCTTCATCTTCCATTGAATAACAAACATTCACCTCTGTTTGGTATCCCGAAATTCTTTTAGTATTCTAAGTATGACAATAGGTTACATATCATTAATATTTATAATAGCAAATATTAACAATCTCCCACTTGGAGTCCGATTGGAACACACCAGTCCTGATTCTTCCTCCACTTGTTTGTCGCATAAGTCATTCACCTGCATGTTAGTGCAAGTTCACCAAAGTTGAGCAAAAACTCAACTTTTGTTCCTCCACTGGTTTGGTCAACATGTCCGCCGAACTCTTTTTACCATCAACCTTGTCCAACTTCAATTTACCTTCTTCTAACAAAGATTTGATAAAATGATACCTCAACCTAATATGGTTGGTCCTAGAATAAAATACTGAGTTCTTGGCTAAATGGATTGCACTTTGACTATCACTGAACAACCCGCAATCAACCCCATTAAAACCAACTCATTCATTAAAGTTTTAATCCAAATATACTCCTTGTTAGTTTCTATAACAACCACATATTCAGCCTCAATTGAAGATAAAACAACTATCCTTTGCAACTTGTAAACCCATCTCATTGCGGTTTCACCAACTGTAAAGGTATATCCTGATGTACTCCTGCCATTGTCTCTATTTCTAGCATGGTCTGAGTCCACATAACCTTACACATAAATATTAGCACCCCCAAAATACAAACAGAAATTAGAAGTTCCTTTCAAGTACCTGAAAATTCATTTCACTGCCTTCCAGTATTCTTTTCCTGGGTTGTTCATGAATCTTCTCACTAATCCCACTGCATGTGCAATATCTGATCTTGTACTCACCATAACATATATAAGACTTCCAATAGCTGAAGCATAAGGCACCGTTTTCATGTGAGCTTTATCCTTATCACTCTTAGCACCTTGTTCTTTTGACAATTGGAATTTACTACCCAAAGCAATAGTCACCGGCTTAGATTCATTCATATTGAATCTCTCAAGCACTTTCTTCACGTACCCTTCTTGAGATAACCACAACTTCTTGCTCTTTTTATTTCGGGTAATTTGCATGCCAAGAAGTTGTTTTATTTCACCCAGGTCCTTTATTGAAAAACTCTTGGCCAACCTCATCTTGAGATTAAAGATTTTCTCTATACAAGTCCCTACAACAAGCATGTCATCTACATACAAAGTGAAAATAATATAATTGCCATCATTAAATTTTTATAGATATACACAGTGGTCCGAGTTGCTCTAGCAAATCCATTATCTAACAAAAGCTTGTCAAATTTCAAATATCACTGTCTTGGTGCTTGTTTGAGTCCATATATACTCCTCTTCAATATGCACACCATATTTTCTTTACCTTTAATTTCAAATCCTTTTGGCTATTCTATATAAATCTCCTCCTCCAAATCACCACGAAGGAAAGCTGTATTTACATCAAACTAGTCTAAATACAACCCTTTTACAGCCACAATACTCAAAATAATTCTAATAGAAGTCATTTTTACAACAAGTGTAAATATATCATGAAAATCAATTCCTTTTCTTTGACCAAAACCTTTCACCACAAGTCTTGCCTTATACCTTTGTACACCACCAGTTTCAGACTTGACCCGATAGATCCACTTGTTTTGTAGAACCTTCCTTTTTGGTGGCAACTTCACCAACTCGCATGTATGGTTCTTCCCCAATGATGACATCTCATCCTTCATGGCTAACTCCCACTTAAGATAAACTTTGTCACTCATGGCTTCATCATAAGACTCCAGTTCTCCTACATCAGTATACAAAATATATTGCACAATTAAATTTAATTCGTATGTAGGTTTTCTGACCCTTGTGCTCCTCCTTGGTTCGGGAGAAACAACTATCTCTTGTGGTGGCTTTGAGTTATCAATTTTAACTTATGCATCAGAATATTCAGAATCTTATTCATCATCATTTGGTTGATTAACCTGAGACTCACCTTCTTGTTCGGTCTTCTTAGAAGATAATTGTTCCTTCTCACTTGGAACAAATTCTTGATTTTGAGCACTTGGTATCTCTTCATCTGTCTCATTAAGCTCCATGTACTCTTTTCCTTTGGACTCCTCACTTTTATCTTTCTTCATGTGTTTGTACATGCACTCTTCATTGAATACAACATACCAACTTCGAAACATCTTGTAGTTCTTGAAATCTCATATTTGGTTACCATACTCATCACCCCCATATCCAAGAAATACATACTTAAGGGATTTTGAATCAAGCTTTTTCTTGATTCCCTATCAACATGTGTATATGCAATACAACCAAAGACCTTATGAAGAGTAGTCAATTTTCTTACCAGTCCATACCTCTTCCAGTATTTTTCCATCTAAGATATTTGATGGACTTCGATTGATTAGATAGACAGTTGTATCACTAGTGGCACCCTAAAGATGCAAAGGGAGTCCAACATGAACTCTCATATTTCTTGCTCGCTCTAAGATGGTCCGGTTCATTCTCTCTACCACCCCATTATGTTGTGGTGTCTTTGGCACTGTCTTGATCCTTCTAATTCTCCACTTTTCACAATAGGAGTCAAACTCCTTACTGCAATATTTTTTGCCGTGATCCAATAGAAGACATTTCAATCTCAAACCTGTTTCATTATTCACTCAGGCTTTCCACATCTTGAAAATGCTAAAGACATCTGATTTTTCTTAATAGTGTAGATATATGTCTTCCTACTAAAATCATCAATGAAGGTAATAAAATAGAAATTACCTTCAAAAGATTTACCATGGGCTGACCCCCCAAACATTCGTATGAACCAACTCTAACCTTTTGGATTTCATATCTCGCCCATCCATTGTGAAGCTGACCCATTTTCGTTTACCTTAAATACAGTCTTCACAAAAACCAAAGTTAGAATCAATTATACTTGTCAAAACCTTTTTGGAATGTACGATCTTCATCCCACTCTCGCTCAAGTGACCAAGCCTTCCATGCCATAAAGTTGATACGTCAATCTTCTCAGTGGCCATAGAAACAAGTAGATCTACCTTGGTAGACAATAGGTAAAGTGTGCCCACCGCCTTCCCTTTGATCACCATCAATGCTACCTTGCTGATCTTCCACTGATTATTTTCGAATGTGGTCCTATAGCCCTCTTGGTCCATCTTGTTAATAGAGATTGATTCTTCTTCAATTTAGGTGTATACCTGACCTCCTTGAGAATAAGTTTACCTTCATCATACATCTTCAAATGAATTACTCCCTTACCTTCAATTTTATACTTCTAACCATTTCCAATTGTTACATATCCAAACTCACTCTTGACAAAATCACAAAATCATTCTTTGTGAGAAGTACAATGAAATGAAGCACCTGAATCAATATACCATGTATCTATTTTGTAATCATCATGAACAGATAAACAAAATTTATCTTCATGACCATCTACAACATCAATTACATTCTTGACTCGCTCGGGACAATCCTTCTTTACATGTCCTTCCTTGTCACAAATCCAATAAGTAAGCTTACCCTTGAATTTTTCTTTGGATTTGGAGCGTCCTCGGTTCTTAGGACCTCTACTTTGGCATCTTCCTCTTTCTTTGCCCTTGCTTTTGTCCACCGACAAAGCTGTGCCTGAGATGGACAGTGTGCTATCTACCATGCTTCTCTTTATCATCTCCTAATTCAAGATTACACTAAGCACTTCATCAAACTTTAATTGTTCTTTTGATGCATTACTTATAGATGTAATTATTGTATCCCAACTTTCCGGTAAAGAACACATGAATATTGAAGATTTAATATCTTCATTAAAGGTCATCTCCATAAATTCAAGTTGTGCCCAAATTTTATTGAAATTATTCAAATGATTAGTAATAGATTTACCTTCGGCCATTTTTAAATAAACAAGCTTCTTCAACAAAAATAACATGTTAGAGGCTGATGACTTCTCATAAACACCATCTAATGCGTCCATCAACCCTTTGACAGTTATTTGTTTCAAAACATTAAATCCTATTGACTGTGTTTAACACAATCGGACAATAGCTAAGGCTCGCTTATCTAACAAGGCCCGCTCATCGGGTGACATCGCTTCTGGCTTGGTACCTACAAACAATTAATGTAGTTACTTTTCATATAGATAATCCTCAATCTGCATCCTCCATCATTGATAATTTGTTCTATCAAATGTCTCAATCTTCCCAACCTTGGAAGTGTCCGTCATGACTCCTACTCAAATCAAGATCCTATTGATTGAGACCCAAAATTCTCACAGACGGTGCTAATTGTTAAAAAAATTCCCAAAATTGGATCTTAATAACAGCGAACACAGTACATGAGAAAATAATATCTAAGAAATTTAAAAAAAATTAAAAGAACATAAATTTAACGTGAAAAATTCTCATTTTCTCGAGAGTAAAAAATCACAGGACAACAACAAATAATTTACTACTTTCAACCAAAAATTATACCCATCAAATATATAAAGATATACAAATAATTACTTACCCATCCTATATTATTTATATTACAAAATTTCTCTATTTCAATAGTTTATATAAGATTGAATTAATAATAATATATATATATATATATATATATATTTTATCTCTATATTCTTTTTTTAATTTTTTTATTTTTCGTTAACATGTCCCCCAATCTTGTCGAAGGTGGGCTCCTGGACGGCAAGGCCGAGCCGCTGCCGGAGGTGTTCGGCTCGGATGAGCTGCAGCCGGTGGCGGAGGTGGGTAATGGCGGGGCCAGGGACAGGTTGGAGGCGAGGGAGATCGTGTTGGGGAGGAACGTGCACACCATGTCGTTGGCCGTGACGGAGCCCGAGGCCGACGACGAGGTTACCAGCGATCGCGAGGCGTACATAGCGATTGTTCTCGCCAGGTACCGGAAGAGCCTTGTTGAAAGGACGAAGCACCATTTGGGTATCTTTCTTCTTCTTTTTTCTTTCTTTCCTCTCTCCTTTTATGTTCGGACAATGATGATCATTTTTTATCAATTGTTGTCTCTTAGTTTCGATCAAAGTCGTCACTTTTTTTCTCTGAATGCAGGTTATGATACTATATGTTATCGTTAAATGCTGAATCTAACCTAAATAAGTCGGATATATACGTCAAGATATTCAACGTGGTTGATGACAGTTGTAGGGTAGCTCGAGATTTACTTTCTGTTTGGTATCGTGTTATATTCTTGTTGAACAGTGTATGATATCTTCTTGTTGAATGCTTGGTTTTGTGTAATTGTTAAGACTGTTCACAAGTGAGCTTGGGCTGACTTTAGAAGAAGTCACAATGTCCTGGAATCTTTTCTGGGTTTTTTGGGATCTATTAGTATTGTTCTCCCGTGAACAACTTTATCGTAGGCTCTTGGTGCTTGTAAGGCGTTGCAAAGTAATGGGTTAAACTATAGATGACTGCATGAGCGATCTGCTTACTGTGTTTCTACAAATGCAGGCTATCCGTTTAATCTGGACTTTGACTATGGTGCATTGTCACAATTGCAGCATTTTTCTATCAACAACCTTGGGGATCCTTTCATTGAGAGTAATTATGGTGTACACTCCAGACAGTTTGAAGTTGGAGTTCTAGATTGGTCTGCTCGCCTTTGGGAATTAGAGAAAAACGACCACTGGGGATATATCACCAATGGTGGTACTGAAGGAAATATGCATGGAATTCTGGTTGGGTAAGCTATTGTTTTTCACATGCCAATATTGCTGATATCATATCTGATACCCCCTTAATTTGAATCAGGCTCTTTTTTCTACTCTAAGTTGCGGTGAGAAAGCTTGGCTAAAATTTTATTAATGACTGCTCTATGACTGTGGAAAGCCCGCTCTATAGTTACATGCGGATTTGCATCATTTCCATAGATTAATTCGAGGCGCTACCAATGGCAGAAGTCAAGTTGCAAGTGTAAAGGTTTAGCCAAAGGAATGTATTTGGTGGTTTTCCGTAACCCCCTGACTTTTCATTGTCTTTATCCTCTCTTTTCTCTAAATCCTTTACCTTATTAATTTTTGTTGACGTGGTCAGTGAACTTGCAAGTTGTATTGGATGCAAGCCAAACATGGAATATTTTTATTTTTTGAAAAACATTAAGAAGTTTTAATTTAGGTTGATTTACTTAATTTGGGCCTTTCCATTGTTAGTATGGTTTATTTTCTTAATCTCTATGAATAAAAAATATTCTATTTGATGGTTTGCCTTTTTTAGATTACTTGTTTTGCATGTCTGGGGAGTCTATGAATAATTATTATAGACCTTGAGTTACATAGTTTTGTTGGCATTGAATAAAATTTGAAGCTTTGTGCTCGAGATATTGCTGTGGCCAATTCATTAGATTTCAGTTACAACCTCATCTATGGTGGTTCCGACAGATACGTTGTCTTCTAGTGTTGTTTCCCACGAGTATTACTGATATATACACGAAAGGAGTTTTCAACATCAAACCAATTGGGTTATACTTATGGCATTGGAGGATCATGCTGCCCTTTTTCTTTCATTTCATTTGATGTATTAGATCATATTGGCGAGTTAATTAGTGTTCATTTTCACTTGTCATAAACATTGAATCTTCTCTAAAAACCAACTCTAAAACTTCCTGTCTAAGCAGGACCTTGCCTATGTTTTGAATTTTCATGTATGTATAGTAAATTGATGTTTCATGTGTATGTATTTTATATGACGCTATAGTGTATGTTTAAGTATGTTTCTAATAGAAATTTTGCATTTGCTACAGGAGGGAAGTGTTTCCAGATGGAATTTTATATGCGTCACGAGAATCTCACTACTCTGTCTTTAAAGCAGCTCGAATGTGCAGGATGGACTGCATAAAAGTTGATGCTCTCAACTCTGGCGAGATTGATTATGAAGATTTCAAGACCAAGCTTCTTCAAGACAAGGACAAGCCAGCCATCATCAACGCAAACATTGGTGAGCTTACTTCTCGTTTATTACAAGTTTTCATCTTCAATGTGTTGAAAAGTATCATTCAGCATGATCATTGTGTCATGCAGGGACAACCATGAAAGGTGCTGTAGATGATCTTGATCTGGTCATAAAAACTCTTGAAGATAATGGGTTTTCTCATGATAGATTTTACATTCACTCTTGAAGATTGTTTTGTTGTTGTTCTGACCAAATTTTGTATGTGCATGTGGTGTCTCATCACTTATTATGTCTTCCAATCTAGAGGAGGCTGCAAGTAGGGGTGCTAATTGAGCGAGCGAACCGAGCTTCGACTCAAGTTCGAATATACTTAAACTGTTTAATTTTTGTGAGCTCGTTCGCCAGCTCGAAACCAGTTCGATTAAAAGTCAAAAGTACTTAAAAAAAAAATGAGGTCATTGTGGTTTGAACCCATAACCTTGAAGTTATCAAGGTAAATACTTGTCATCTCAACTATCTTGCTTCTTTGTTATTATATTTCATATATATATATATATAAATATAAATATAAATAAATAAATATAATATAATATAAAGACTATATTATTATATTATTTTATCGAGTCGAGTTCGAGTCGAACTACAAGTCGAGTTTGAGTTACAACCGAGTCAAGTCGAGTCGAACGCGACTTTGTTCAAGCTCAGCTCGTAAGATTCGAGTTCGAGTCGAGTTCGAGTCGAGTATTTAAATATTGAATTTCGAGTCGAGTCAAACCGAGTCGGATGTTAAATGTTCAGGAGGTGGCTTACTCAATTAGCATACAAGGGTGATGGGACGAGGCATTAATATTTCATTCTTGGAAACTGGTAGACACTGACATTTAACTTCTGTGTCTCCTCCCTAATGTGTAGCCTAACGTTATCTTTTCCTGTAATTCACTCCACAAATAATCTTACTTACCATGTCAAGCAGTTGGAGAAGTGACTTATGAGTGACCAATGTTACTTTTCGTAGTTCTTTCTTATATCTTTATTATGAAAGCCCTGACAATTGCTTTATGGGTTTATTTACATGAACCTAAAGTAACATTTAAAAACCTATCGGGAGTGTTAGCGTTTCTGGCCACAAATTTGTGGGAGGTCCATGTGGTGTGCAGATAACAAGATTGTAACGCATTAAGGTTATGTCGTGGACTACCTTGCTTCAAGGGATGCAACCATAATGGGCAGCCGAAATGGGCATGCACCAATTTTTTTGTGGTATACCCTTAACGGGAAGGGTTACAAAGGTTTCCAAACGGAGGTTCAGAAGTGTCTGAGAAAGTTAGGCTTACGGATGCTGCCATTGGTGCGATGCTTAATGAGCTCAACAGCACTAGTCTTTGAGCGTCCACAAACTGGGTGTTTGTGCGCAGGTGGCAACTAGCTTGCCAGGGGAATATTGCCCATGTAGTAGTGATGCCGAACATAGCAATTGACAAGCTTGATGTCTTAATGACTGAGTTAATTGAAAAACGCCCAAGCTGGTTCCCTAACGGCGAAATCCAGAGCATTTGCATTGACATCTCGGGAAAGAGAACTGTGCTTATTCATTGTATAAATTATGTTGGGTTTATTTTATGTCATGTAGGTAACTGTTAACTTATATATAGGGTAATGAAAAAATTTTATTTCTTAAATTAGTTTTTGGATTAAAAGAGGTTTGTGTGTTGCCTCGGGCTAACTTGAATTAGTCTCTTGAAACTTTATTGTAATATGTAGACCTAGCATGTGGTGAATGAGAGATGATTCAAGTGGGTTATCCCGAATTAAAGTCTCCTAATATGTGGAACTAACATATGGTGAGGGGGTGATTATTTAGATGGGTTAACCCGAATTAGAATCTCTTAGAATTTTACTATAATATAAAGACATAGCATGTAGTTAGAGAAAGATGATTCGGGTGATATAATGTGTGAGGAAGAGAATTATTAGGTTTATCTCACATTATATTTAGAAATGATTGGTGACTTATATATAGGCTAACAAGAAAATATTATTTTTTAAGGTAACTTTTAAATTAAGAAAGACCCGTGACACTTGTTACAAGTCCTTTTAGGGGCCATTAAGCCCAACAAATTACTGGTGTGAGGTGACTAATTAGTTGCTTTAAGCCCATTAAGAGTGAAAATGTAGTGAGGTTTCCTCTTAAATTGCCCCAAGGCTTTGTTTCCTCGGGAACACTTAGACTTTGTGTCTGTTACTTTCTGGATTGAAGTTTATGTCGATTGTAAGATTTATGTGCCAATCTTGTAGTTTTTTCCATGCCTGTGGAAATGATTTTGATTTTTGTTGCCGACTTGAGTGACTTCTGTACTAAGAACTGAGTTCGTCACAACTTCATGTTGCCCTTCTCTGGATAGCAAAACTTGAAGGCAATGTCATAGCTGAGCTGATCAGTGTACTAAAAAATGGAATTATCCTGTCAAAAACTGTGATGCCCTAAAGAAATGATTGTTGGTAATGGAGTTTTTAGCCATTCTTTCTAAAATCAACCTATAAGCATTCATATGTGAATTGTACAGCGAGCCTAGATTATTATAATTATTCTTATTATTTTTCAGTTTTTGACAGCCGTAGCGGAGAAGGGTGTTCCAGGATGTCCTTAAGCAAAACTCGTACCGCCATGTCTGCACGTCAATTTACGCATTGATCACCACTCAGTATTGCATAAAATTGTTGATGTTCGATTAGTGAGTTGTTCATTGCTTCATCCCTTTTTATTCAAGTTTGTGTTGCATTCTAGTGTGTGACATTATTATCGTGATATTTTATTTGTTTCTCATAACTATGTTTTGATTTTGCTTCATTTGATTAGTTGATGTTTTTTATATGTTTCTATGCTTTTATTTGTTCGATCTCAGCTTATTGTCATGTTTTATCCAGAATTGTGTATGAAAATTTTTGGCCAAGCCAAATTTTTCGCCCCACAAACGGCACCACCACTTCTCTGTTACCTGACTCTGTCTCCTAATCCGTCTTCTGCCCCTGCGTTTGTCTGATAGAACCATCTCCTCGCCATTTCGAGCGACTGATCTGCTTGATGTTTCCAGTTTTTTGGTTCTTTACTATTCCAATGGTAGTTATGAGAAGAGCAAGATCCCTCCATAATTTAGTTTTCAAAGTTATACGGGGCTTCTATATGTAGATGACTCTAACCATGCTAGAAGATGAAGTTCTCGCCATGAAGAAGCATACAATAAGGAGGTGGGGATTTTCATATTGTATATTTAACTTAACTAAATTATACAAAAAATATAGCAATAAAACCTTATTCTTCTTTGTATTAAATCATTAAGAAGATAAAATTTGATAACAGAAGTGTAATTGAATCCATAAAAGCAAGACGATTCTTGAATTCTTTAGGTTTTGATCTTCTAAATTCAACATTGGTTCTCCAAAAATCAGAGTTTAAAGATGATGAGGTACCAAAAAGAGAAACTACGGGCGAATTTGGAGACTATAACCTTATTTATCGTTATTTTTCATAATTTCAATTTAACCTATCATAAATTAGAAATTACGAAAATAATATCTACATATATTTATCCATACTTATCTTAAATATTAATGGTCTATTAATCTTAACTTTAATAGATCAATTTAATTTTTGGCCAAAATTTCATAATAATATATGATACAATTATACATACATGTATAAATACACCCAAAATCCAACAACATCCCACTTAAACTATATATATAAAGATAATTGTATATCACCATATAATCTTATGAGCTCCAAAATAACATATGCTATTATTCCAAAAATAAGAATCTCATTTATTAATTATGTTAATATAGGATCAAGACAATTTTTGTTACATATATCGTAACTAAATCCATCCATAGTCATATACATCAATATAATTAAATGACATAGATCAAGTATGAATGTATACCATGAAAATTACATATAATTTGATCTAAACATGTCTATTTTCAACTAGTCCAATTTTATGAGATTACTAAAATAGAGTGAAATAGAAACCAAATACTGCAATTTACATTGAAAAAAACAACAAACAACACAAACTCACACTAAAATAACATATCATCAAATGATACAACACACAGATGAGCAACATGCTTATAAAGACCTTGGGCAGTAAATTTTTAGTAAGCGGATCCGCAACAATGGAGTTTGTCCTAATATGCTCTATAGAAACTTTACCACTCTAAACTCTTTCTTTCACAATAAGGAACTAGATCTCTATATATTTTGATTTAAATGACTTTCTGTTGTTATTTGAATATAATACTACAAACTGATTATCACAAAATAACTTAAGTGGTCTTTCAATATTATCAATAATGCACAACCCTGTGACAAAATTCTACTACCATATTCCATGATTGGATGCCTCATAATAATCTATGAATTCAGCTGCCATGGTGGAAGAAACTATGAATGTCTGCTTAGTACTCCTCCAATAAATAGCTTCTCCAGCAAGTAGGTAGATATAGTCAGAAGTGGATCAACGACTATCTTGACATCTAGCAAAATCAGAAATAAAATACCTAATAATCTCAAGTTGATCTGACTTCTGATATGGAAGCATGTAATGTTTTATTCTCTAAAGATACCTCATGACTCTTTTGGTTGTTATCTAATGATCCAATCCCAGATTACTTAAATATCTACCTAACATTCCAACAATATATACAATATATGGACACGTACATACTTGAGTATACATAAGACTTCCCACTGCTAAAGCATAGAGAATCTTTTGCATTTCCTTTCCTGCTACGTTATTTTTAAGGCATTGATTGAGACTAAATTTGTCTCCTTTAGAAACATGGGGTATCTCCTGGTTTACAACCTTGCATGCCAAATCTCTTAAACACTTTTCTATAAAGGTCTTTAGTGATAATTCGAATATACATCAAGAGCAATGCCGATGTGTACCACCCAAAATCCGGTTCATGTTGGGGAACTGAACCGGAATGTCACTGGTCCCGGTTAGGTCAGCTAACCCGAACCCAACCCTATGGATCTACTCTCGGCGTCTCGAGATGGAAGATGTCTATCGCTATGCATGGATGAATGCACAAAAATAAACCTAACATGCTACTACATGGATGACATGTCAACCAATTTACATACCAAATAATTACGATAAAAATTGATAAAAATTCGTAAAATAAGACAGACTGAGTTTCCCCTAAAAGTGCAATTAAGGGCCACCCTGTCAAATCAACATGTATACGTATGTAAATAATTAATAAAACATTCACACAATAAATTCATTCAACTGTATAATTCATTTCTGTATTGAGTCTCGACTCAACTGCTGATTTACCTTCATCTTACCTAACTAGGTCTTGACCCATCTATGCATTCTATTCACGTTTCTCATTAATTCTGGGCCTTGACTTACTTGTTGTACTTATTCAATGTCTAAACATATTTATTAACATGTCATCGTTACAACTGCAACATACATCATATCACACCACATCATCATGTATAGCATTTCATTACATCATCCTCAAAATATTAAACATGCTATCATCTGACAATGTGTGTATGCAAGAGACGTCACTGCTCCTCCATCTAGGCTGGCTCATCCTACTCATGATCATCACCTACATATATTATAAAAACATGTTAGTAACGAGTGTTACTGGTCCAAAAATATAACTAATATCAAACTGGCTATGAGAGCAAACTCTCATATGAAAGAAAACATTCATATACTTCTCGTGAACTCTCTGAAGGGCACCTACTGAGGAGCCACTAGGCTGCAGACCCAGTAGCATCCTGAACTGACTATTTGCTGCTACTGATGCCTCTCTGACATTTTCTCATTTCATTTTCTGGTCCCTCGGGACTACTAGTATATCCTAAGCCCTCTCCTTACCTCCATAATTCTCCTAGCCTTGAGCACGAAGACCGAGTACTCTCAGACAGTCACCTTTAGTACCCTTTAAACCACAAGTCCGGACATGCGCTATACTAAATAGTACCCGTAAACCTCCACGTTTCTCCGGGTGTGAGGAACTCAAAATGGGAGTTGTCAGGATCCCTTGGGATTGGAACAACCCGCTCACTAATCCAGAGCCTGCTTTGACTGGCACGTGCACCCGCTCATGGTACGTACAAGTCGGTTTTCCCATCTCTCATCTCACTGAAAACTCGATAAAACTATATAGATAGGCCTGGGAAGGGATTTATATAATAGGCCCGAAGGCAACTTGTGGTGGATCTTGTTTTCGAAAACATACTCGAGGGATCTCATCCTCGAGGGTTACTAATCCAAAAGATCGATCGATTAAATGACCCGAGTTAAGTGGGATCCAATAAAATGCCACTTAACTCATCCTGTAAGTAATAAAATAATACACAATAGAATAGAGCATAAAATAGGAAACGAGTCCTAAACGGACCTAGTAGAAGCTCCAAGCGTGTCCTCGCGCCTAGGCGGCGAGCTCCTACTCTATACCTACACATCAAGACTAAATACTAACGCCCAGTATAATGCATGAATGCTACACTCCTCATCAATCCATACAAGACAACATCTATTTACATGCATTTAAATTCAAACTCTAATTCATTATTATCATCCGTTAACATGCATTTAAATTTAAATCAACACCTATTTACAATCACACCAAAATCATAAAACAATCAAATAAAATTGGATAAATTTCTATACCTAATCGTCAGTCATGCAGCGACGGTGACAAGGTTGTGGCTGGCTCGAGTGAGGATCGTGGGGAAGAGGGAAGGGAGAAAAAGAGAAGGAAGTTGGGTGAGGAGGATGGTGGCGAGCTGGATGGTGACAGTGTCAGAGGTGTGGAATAAATAGATGTCATGAGGTGGGAGAAAACGAGTGGTCGGTGAAAAAATGAGTGGTCAGTGAGAAAAATGAATGGTCGGTGAGAAAAATGAATGGTCGTCTCGTAATTAAAACTTGACTCGACTATGACTCTAGAAAAATAATACTAACTCATAATAATTCTAAAAAATCTAGAAAAATAGGGAAAATCCCATAAAACATAATACACATCACAATATTACAATGACATGCTCTATAACTAATAACCCACCCAAACTGCCCATAACGCATCCTAATGCATTATTCGGCCTAAAAATAATTCTACGATCTAATTAAAATAAATAAAGAAAATCTGGTGTACTCTCATATATTCTGATAACTCATTCTGCTACTGTCTTACTGACGTTATCATCATATACTTGGGCACACATGACTCTCATGGTTCATAACACAAGACCGGCCTCGACTCGGTACGCGTGTTCTGAAATTGACCCGACTGAAAATAATGGTCGAACCGACTGGTTCTAGACTATAAAACCCTGACTCGAATCACGGGTTTTACACGATGTATTTGAATTCCTAATACAAAAGATGCATTTTCAAGATCTTTCGTTTCAAATTTCTTAGATAAAAATTTCTTGGTTTCATCAAAAAAACATATACCATTGCTGGCAAGCAATATATCATCAATATATAAAACCAGAAAAATATACTTACACCCACTAAAATTATGATATATTCAATCATCAATCACATTTATCTCAAACCGAACAAGAGAATAACTTGATGAAATTTGTTATACTATTGGCGAGAAGCCTACTTAAATCCATAGATGAAATTCTTTAATTTGCAAACCATATTCTTTGAATTTTCGGATACAAAGTTTTTTGGTGGCACCATATAAATTGTTTAATCAATGTCACCATTTAGAAACACAGTCTTCGTATCCATCTGATGTAACTCAAGATCAAAATGTGCAAATAATGCCATAATTATTCTAAATGAGTCATTCGATGAAACCAGAGAGAAAGTCTCATTATAATCGATGTCTTCCTTTTGAGTAAAGCCCTTCTCAATAAAACGAGTCTTATATTTTTCTACATCACTTTTCGAATTCCTCTTGGTTTTAAATATCTATTTACAACTAATAGGCTTCGTACCTTCAGGCAATGGGGCTTTCTATGTACTTCATCTCTTCATTCATGGCATCAATCCACTTTTGAGAATTAGAACTCTTCATGGATTGATGAAAGTTGATTGGATCATCTTCCACCATTCTAATGTTATCCTCATGTTCTTGGAGAAAGATGATATAATTATCTGAAATTGCATTTCTCTTTCTCTTGTGGATCTCTTCAATGGCATTTGCTCTTGTGGCTGTTGAGTTTGCTCTTCAGGTATAACTTGATGATTGCGAGTAGGGAGATTCTCGACATTGTCTTATAATTCTGGTATTATTTCTTAAACAATATCGTCAATATTATCCTAATTATTGTCAAGAGCAATCTTGGGAAGATAAACGGATTCTTCTTCAAAGACAAAGTCTCTAACTTCATTTCCCCTCCAAACTTAACATCATCAAAGAACTGGGCATAGTATTGTCTCAAGCAAAGAACGACCTTGTCGTGGGATCATAAAACTTATACCATTAAGACTGTTCAGACTACCCAACAAAATAGCTGCCAACTATTTTTTAGTCCAGTTTTCTTTCATTTTGCCTATAAGGTTTGGCCTCAACTGAATAACTCCAACACGTAAATGCTTTTGCCACTAGGCCTTTTTCCAATCCACAATTCATAAGGGGCCTTAACTGTTGCATTTGTTGTTACTCTATTAAGAAGATATGCTGTTGTCTATAGCGCCTCACCCAAAGTGAATTCAGTAAAAGTAGTATGAGCAACAATAACATCACCATGTCTTTAATTCTGTTCGGTTTAAATCCTCAGTAATACCATTCATAATAAAGTATTGTGTGTAGTGTCGGATGAAATCTATACCTCTTCTAGGAAAGCAATGCAATCAAACGAAGCAGT
>JAURVB010007693.1:0-35003 GCA_033002965.1 Piper betle
CCTCAAAGTGGCTATGAATATAAACTCTCATATGAAAGAAAACATTTATATACTTCTCGTGAACTCTCTGAAGGGCACCTACTGAGGAGCCACTAGGCTGTAGTCCTGAAAGTATCCTGAACTGATTGTTTTGCTGCTACTAATTTTCTTATTCCAGTTTTTGGTCCCTCCGGACTACCAGTATATCCTAAGTCCTCTCCTTACCTCCATAATTTGCTCATGCGCTTTGAACCACAAATTGGGACATGCACTGTACTAAACAGTACTCGTAAACCTCAACGTTTCTCAGGGTGTGAGGAACTCAACATAGGAGTTGTCAAGATCCTCGGGATTGGAATAGCTCGCTCACTAATCCAGAGCCCGCTTTGACTAGCACGTGCACCCGCTCATGGTATATACAAGTCGGTTTTCCCATCTCTCGTCTCACTGAAAACTCGATAAAACTATATATAGGTCTGGGAAGGGATTTATATAATAGGCCCGAAGGCAACTTCTGGTGGATCTTGTTTTTGAAAACATACTCGAGGGATCTCATCGTCGAGGGTTACTAATCTGCAAGATTGATCAATTAAATGATTCGGGTTAAGTGGGATCCGATAAAATGCCACTTAACTTGTCTTGCAAGTAATAAAACAATGTACAATAGAATTGAGCATAAAATAGGAAACGAGTCCTAAACGGGCCTCATAGAAGCTCCGTGCATATCCTCGTGCCTAGGCGGCATGCTCCTACTTTGTACCTACACATCAAGACTAAATACTAACACCAAGTATAATGCATGAATGTTACACTCCTCATCAATCCATACAATACAACATATATTACTTGCATTTAAATTCAAACTCTAATTCATTATTATCATCTGTTAACATGCATTTTAATTTTAAATCAACACCTATTTACAATCACACAAAAATCATAAAATAATTAAATAAAATCAAATAAATTTCTATACCTAATCGTCAGTCATGCGGCGACAGCGACAAGGCTGTGGCCCGCTCGAGTGAGGATCATGGGGAAGAGGGAAGGGAGAAAAAGAAGAAGGAAGTTGGGTGAGGAGGATGGTGGCAGTTGGATGGTGATAGTGTCGGAGGTGTGGAATAAATAGATGTTAGGGGGAAGAAAACGAGTGGTTGAGGGGGAAACCAAATGGTCAGTGAGAAAAAGGAATTGTCGGTGAGAAAAATGAATTGTCGGTGAGAAAAACGAATTGTCGGTGAGAAAAACGAATGGTTAGTGAGAAAAACGAATGGTCGATAAGAAAAATGAATGATCATCGCGTAATTAAAACTTGACTTATCTCTGACTCTAAAAAAATAATATTAACTCGTAATAATTTTAAAAAATCTAGAAAAACAGGGGAAAATCCCATAAAACATAATACACATAATATTACAATGACATGCTCTATAACTAATAACTCACCCAAACTGCCTGCAATGCGATTTAATGCATTATTCGGTCTAAAAATAATTCTATGATCTAATTAAAATAAATAAAGAAAATCTGCCATACTCTCATATATTCTAATAACTTATTCTACTACTGTCTTACTGACAGTATCATCATATACTTGAGTACACATGACTTTCATGTTCATAACACAAGACCGGCATTGGCTCGGTACGCGTGTTCTGAAATTGACCTGATTGAAAATGACCCGATTGAAAATAGCACTTGAACTCTAACCCAATTCATGGGTTTTACACCCTTGTTTTTTACAACACCAATTCCGAAGACCATGTTGCCGATGCCTTGCCACCCGTGCCGTTGACCTCCCCTTCTCCCTTCCCCTAACCCCATCTCCTTCCTTCCTATCTCAACCCACCCCACCCCCCCCCCCCCCCCCCCCCCGCCCCCTCCCCCCACCCCTGCCCCATTGATCGACCACCCTACTGCCCAGCCGACAACCCCCTTGTTCCTTTGACCTCTCCCGGCCACTAGCACTGTCATCCAGCCAATGGTCACCTTGCCGCCCCTTTCCTCCTTTCCTTTCCCTCTCATTCCTCCTTCCCTCCCCTCTACCACGATTTCCCCTTGTTTTACCAAATTGGCTGTTAACAATGGCAATTCACCACCACCGTTGCCGGCCAATTTCTGGCCATGCTCCGGCCAGTGGCAGCCAATGCTATTTCACCCTCCTTGCCCTAGCCCCTCCTAACCGCCCTCCTTGTCATGTGACAGTCACCACTGCCATACCTCCGCAGCGTCGGCAGCCTTGGCTGCCATCGTCATTGCCGATTCAATTCCGAATCATTGTGACATACTCTTTGCTTCTCCAATTTTAGATTTTTAATTCATTTTAATCATTGTTCATATCATTCATAATTTTTATTAATTGTTCATGATTTTTGTTAAAATATATTGATCTTGTAATTTAATAATAATTATGAGTTAATTTATAAACTTCTTGTGTAATTTGACAATTGAGAGCGATTAATGATGATTAGAATTATTCGAGTATGAAATATAATATGATAATGATAATGTTAAGAACTATGAAGTTGTGTATTAGTGTTATAATTGTGTGAGTGAATTAATTATTTGATTAGAAAGTCAGTTCATGATAAAATTGAATGGGGAATGTCGTAATTAGGGTTAAATAATTAATTACATGTAAAATGTCATAAATTAGGGATTAGTAAGCCTAGTTAAGTGTAAAATAGCATAATAAAGATTAGTAAAGTTATTTAAGTATAAAATATCATAAGTAAGGTTACTGAGCTAATAAAATGAAAAATATCATAATTAGGGGGTTACGAAGCTAATTAGATGTGGAAATTGTTATCAAATTGATCAAGTTGTGTATCATATTTTGTTTTGGAGGTTGTGTATCATGTTTGATTTTGGTATTAGGATTGTGATAATATTCATATTCATTTATTTCATATATGCATCACATAGTTAGCATGGGCATTAGTGTGTAGTTTGGTTGTGTAGGTGAAAAGTAGGAGCTCACTGTCGAGGCATGAGACCCCGCTTGGAGCTTCTACAAGATCTGTTAAGACTCCCCTTTTGATTTTTTATTCTACTCCATCATTGTTTTATTTTATAAATCACAGGACGTGATAAGTGGACATTTTATCAGATCTCACTTAACACAGGCTATTTAAATGTTACATTGTCCAAAATTAAGAGCCCTCTAGGATGAGGTCCTTCGAGTTATTTTCAAATACTTAGATTCACATCTAGTTGCCTTCGGATTTTCTTGTGAGCCAAGAGATGAAGGGATCAACTTAACACAAGCCTAGAGAGGGTGCATTGTAAGTCACAACAAGCTCTGCATTGGTAAGAGTAACGACCCGCCATTTTTCACGATATTGTGAGCCTAGTTGGCTAGGTGTTGCTCAAAATTTAACAAAACCAACCTTATAGCGACCAGTCCTAACCGGACCGGGTGTTACTTAAAAGGTTACATGAATAATATGAAAGAAAAAAAGTCTAGCATTTCTAACTCAAAAGAACTTATGTTTCAAATGACAATGAATGAAGTAATTATCCTACAGTCTCGGACCATTTCCCATAGCCACATTTATAACACCAGAAAAGTAAAAAGAGAAGTCCGCTTATTATCTGTTCACCACCTAAGTTTGTAGAAGAACCACCCTGTCGTCTCTTACTCTTTAGTTCCAGCTACTAACCTGGAGAGGAAATTTAGCGTTAGTGATTAAACACTAAGCCGTATAATTAAATAAAACAAGTCTATAAACTCCCCATCATTATCTATAATAATGGCTATTCTGACCATTCCAACATGTCCATTTATTAGATGATGGTTCAGTCCACCATGTCCATTAGTTGGCTGATGGGTCAGTCCACCATGTCCAGTAGTTGGCTGATGGGTCAGTCCACCATGTCCATCTATTAGCTGATGGGTCAATCCATCATGTCCATTACCAGCTGGCGAGTCCAATCCGCCATGTTCGTTATCGGCTGGTGAGTCCAATCCACCATGTCCATTAGTTGGCTGAGGGGTCAGTCCACCATGTCCATCTATTGGCTGATTGGTCAGTCCACCATGTTCGTAATTGGCTGGCACGTCCAATCCGCCATGTCCAATTTATTGGCTGATGGGTCACTACATCACGTCCATTACCGGTTGGCAAGTCCAATCCGCCATATCTGTTATCGACTGGTGAGTCCAATCCACCATGTCCGTAATTGACTGGCGAGTCCATTCCGCCATGTCTAATTTATTGGCTGATGGGTCAGTCCATCATGTCCAATACTAGCTGGCGAGTCCAATCTGCCATGTCCGTTATCGGCTGGTGAGTCCAATCCTCCATGTCCATAATTGGTTGGCGAGTCCAATCAGCCATGTCCAATTTATTGGCTGATGGGTCAGTCCATCATGTCCATCACCGGCTAGCGAGTCAAATTTCAGTTTAGTTTAGTTTTTTCTTGTTGATTTACAACTTTAATTCTCATGTTTATCAAGCTTATTATCAATTAAAAAGACATATGAATGCAAGAAAATGAAGAAGAGGGAGATAGGAAGGATACCCCAGACAAGGAAGAAACATCGGCAAGGAAGAGGAGAACTAGGCGGCTAACGCGAGGAAGACGTCCTCTTTCAAAATTTATAAAAATAAAAATGACGGCTAGGGTATGTGAAAACACCCGTATTTCACTTAACCGGGTAACCGAGTAAATAATAAAATTGGTAAATAATAAAATATAATAATTAACCAAGATGACCATATGCTACACCATGGTGTCGAACTCTTGGCCTGTTCTTCTTCTCCCAGCCTCAAGACCCCTCCTTTCTTGCACCTTGCTCCAATTCAGATGTTCCACGACCTCAGGCTGGCATCAAAACAGGAAAGATTGGCCACCTTTGGACGTTGCATGGAATATGGTCGTTCTCCCCACTTCTGCAATTCACCACCATGAATTTCGGCAAGAAGGTCTTCTGTTGTGGACTGTTCCGGCAGCCTGAACTGCTGTGACGGAACTCGTGATGCTATCAATGAAGCACAACCAGTGTCTACCCCTCTGAAAGTCCATTACAGGACCTATTGCAGCAGAACGTTGCCACTTCTATTACCCTTGCAACTCCGCCCCCTCACAACTACAATTCCGCCACCCACCGGAAAACCAGGGATGTGGTGAGCCCTCCCTTTGACCCAGCAGCAAGAGAGGTCGTCGCGGTGTGAGGGACTGCCTTGCAATTGTTCTTACGGTTGCCCATCTTGACCAAGTTTCAGGCTACTCGGCCATGGACGGGATTCCAATTTCAGTTTAGTTTAGTTCTTTTTTTGTTGATTTACAACTTTAATTCTCATGTTTATCAAGCTTATTATCAATTAAAAAGACATATGAATGCAGGAGAAAATGAAGAAAAGGGAGATAGGAAGGATTCCCCAAGCATGGTAGAAACACCGGCAAGGAAGAGGAGAACTAGCCGGCTAAGGTGAGGAAGACGTCCTCTTTCAAAATTTATAAAAAAAAAAATGACGGCTAGGGTATGTGAAAACACCCGTATTTCACTTAACCGGGTAACTAGGTAAATAATAAAATGGGTAAATAATAAAATATAATGATTAACTTTATTTATTTTTCTTTGGGATCAGTTCATACTACTATAATATAAAGCTCCTATGCCACAAACAGGCTAGGGTATTTCCCCATGTAGCCTTCCTCTGACCCTTGATTTTTCCACAATACTTTTACCAAAGGAATTTCCTTGTTCTTGAGTGTCTTTATTTCTCTTGCCAGGATGCGGATCAGCTTTTCCTCATAGGTTAAATTTGATTGTAGCTCTAAGTCTTCAAAATTTGTGATGATATGATCTTCATCCCATACATATTTCTTTAGCATTGATGCATGGAAAACATTGTGCACTCCAGCTAGGCTTGGTGGCAATGCTAATCTATATGCACAATTCCCAACTCAATCTAGGATTGGAAACGGTCCTATGAATCTTGACTTCCACTTCCCTAATATTTTAGATCTGATCATCCCCTTCGTAGGAGATGTCTTTAAGTACACAAACTCCCCAACTTGGAACTCTAGGTCCTTCCTTCGAGTATCATCTCCTCATCACCTATTTGTGCTAGCTTAACACGATCAACTAAATCATTGGAAACAACCAAATTTGCCAGTAAGCCTGTTAGTTGCTCCACCAGGTTGATAGCTACCACTTCTGCTGACATGGCCCAAAGTCTAGCTAGCTGCTGACTTTTGTCCACTTTGCCCTTCTGACTCAACGCGTCGGCTACCACATTCACTTTCCCTGGATGGTATAAGATTTGGAAGTCGTAGTCCTTCAAATATTCTATCCACCGCCTCTGTCGAAGGTTAAGGTCATTCTGGGTGAAGATATACTTCAAACTCTAGTGGTCAGTGAAGACTTCGAACTGGGCTCCATACAAGTAGTGTCTCCAAATCTTCAGGGCAAAAACCACTGCTGCCAGTTCCAAGTCATGGGTTGCATAATTTTGCTCATGAATCTTCAATTGACGAGAGGCATAGGCCACCACCTTACCTTCTTGCATAAGGACGCATCCTAAACCCAACCGAGACGCATCACTGAAGACTACGAATCCTTCATTACCATTTGGCAGGGTCAAGACTGGTGCAGTTGTTAAACTCTTCTTTAGAGACTGGAAACTCTCCTCACACTTACTACTCCATTCAAACTTGACCCCCTTCCTTGTGAGTTTGGTCATCGGCGATGCTACTAAGGAGAAGTCTTTAATGAATTTCCTATAGTAACCCGCTAAACCAAGGAAGCTTCTGATATCAGTGACTGACTTAGGTTGTGGCCAATCAGTGACTGCTTTCACTTTTGATGGATCCACTGCAATTCCAGCCTTTGAGACAATATGACCAAGGAAATTTACCTCCCTCAACCAGAAGTCACACTTTGAGAGCTTGGCAAATAGTTGATGTTCTCTCAGAACTTGAAGAGTAATAGACAGGTGCTTCACATGCTCTTCTTCATTATTTGAATAGACCAGAATGTCGTCCACAAATACGATAATAAACTTGTCCAGGTATGCGTGGAATACTGTGTTCATGAGTGACATAAAGGCCGCTGGTGCATTTGTTAGACCAAAAGGCATAACCAGAAACTCATAATGTCCATACCGAGTTCGGAAAGCCGTTTTCTGTATGTCTGACTCCTTTACTCGCAACTGGTGATAACCAGACCGCAAGTCTATCTTAGAAAATATTCCGGCTATTTTTAGCTGATCAAACAAGTCATCAATCCTCGGTAAGGGGTACCGATTCTTGACTGTCACTTGATTGATTTTTCGATAGTCAATACACAGCCGAAGTGATCCATCTTTCTTCTTCACAAAAAGAACAGGGGCTCCCCAGGGTGAAGTACTTGGTCTGATGAAGCCTACTTGCAACAACTCTTCTAGTTGACTCTTTAACTCCTTGAGTTCTGCTGGAGCCATACGGTATGGTGCTTTAGAAATTGGTGTTGTTCCAGGTGCTAAGTCAATGGCGAACTCCACTGCCCGCTTAGGAGGTAACCCTGGAAGTTCTTCTAGGAATACACATATTCCCGGACTGAATCCTCCCCCTGAACCAAATTAGCGAATGCTAGTGCTTTCTTCTGGACAACGGGCTCTGGAAAATATTGTCCATTGAAAGCTGCCACAAATTCCGCCCACGTGATGGAAGAAATCTCACGTCGATGGAAGGTGGTTTTTTTCCATGGATTTCCACCAGTAAGATGCTTCCTCTTGAAGCATGCATGTTGCCAATCTCACTTGATGGCGGTGGGGCACCGACAGAGCTCTAAACGCTTTTTCGGTAATGTCAATCCAGCTCTCCGTCTTCATTGGATCGATCCCTCCAACAAATAGTTCAGCTCCATTCTTCCTGAACTTTTCCACAGTGTAACGGTCACTATCATCAACAGCTAGCGGCACTGGTTGGACTACCGGTGGCACTGGGTTTGGACGCTCCCCTTGCTCGCCCGGGTCTGCTAACCCTGCCCACCCTTGGGCACTCCCCTGACCACCATCTGGGGTGATTCTGGGACTCGCTGCTGCCCGCTCTTGGGCACTCCCCTGACCACCATCTAGGGTGATTCTGGGACCCGCTGCCAAGTTTGAGGCTCCATTCCCTGCTACCACTCCCGGTAACCGCTGAACAATATTCTGAACCACAGAATTTGTATTTTCTGAAGCCTGCGCTAGTCCCTGTATGGCCGTCAGGATCTGGGCCAACACATTCTCTGTGTTCGAATTTGACTGCGCAGATCGGCTTGACTGTCTACGAGTGCCTGCCATCTGAAACATTGAACCATCATGGTTCATTAATATGTTCTTGTTTCAGTTATGACTTAGGTTTATTAGCGAATGAATTTGTTAATTCAAAACACAACACAGTGGGAAAAGATAATTATTGGACTTTTCAACAAGGTACTTGAGTCATAAAATGTGAGCTAGTGGGAAACCGGGCTCTGATACCACCTGTAACGACCCGCCATGTTTCACGATATTGTGGGCCTTGCTGGCCAGGTGTTACTCAAAATTTAACAAAACCAACCCTATAACGACCAGTCCTAACCGGACCGGGTGTTACTTAAAAGGTTACATGAATAATATGAAAGCAAATAAGTCTAGCATTTCTAACTCAAAAGAACTTATGTTTCAAATGACAATGTATGAAATAATTATCCCACAGTCTTGGACCGTTTCCCATAGCCACATTTATAACACAAGAAAAGTAAAAAGAGAAGTCCGCTTATTATCTGTTCACCACCTGAGTTGGTAGAAGAACCACCCTGTCGTCTCTTAGTCTTTAGTTCCAGCTGCTAACCTGCGGAGGCAATTCCGCGTTAGTGATTAAACACTAAGCCGTATAATTAAATAAAACAAGTCCATAAACTCCCTATCATTATCTATAATAATGGCTGTTGTGACCATTCCAACATGTCCATTTATTAGCTGATGGTTCAGTCCACCATGTCCATTAGTTGGCTGATGGGTTAGTCCACCATGTCCATCTATTGGCTGATGGGTCAGTCCATCATGTCCATTACCGGCTGGCGAGTCCAATCCGCCATGTCCGTTATCGGCTGGTGAGTCCAATCCACCATGTCCATTAGTTGGCTGATGGGTCAGTCCACCATGTCCATCTATTGGCTGATGGGTCAGTCCACCATGTCCGTAATTGGCTGGCGAGTCCAATCCGCCATGTCCAATTTATTGGCTGATGGGTCAGTCCATCATGTCCATTACCGGCTGGCGAGTCCAATCCGCCATGTCCGTTATCGGCTGGTGAGTCCAATCCACCATGTCCGTAATTGGCTGGCGAGTCCAATCCGCCATGTCCAATTTATTGGCTGATGGGTCAGTCCATCATGTCCATTACCGGCTGGCGAGTCCAATCCGCCATGTCCGTTATCGGCTGGTGAGTCCAATCCACCATGTCCATAATTGGCTGGCGAGTCCAATCCGCCATGTCCAATTTATTGGCTGATGGGTCAGTCCATCATGTCCATTACCAGCTGGCGAGTCCAATCCGCCATGTCCGTTATCGGCTGGTGAGTCCAATCCACCATAGTCCGTAATTAGCTGGCGAGTCCAATCCGCCATGTCCAATTTATTGTATTATGGCTGTCAGGTCCATTCTGACATGTCCATTATTTGATTATGAAGGGCGTAGCCCATGTCAGACTGAGTCAATTCCTTGACCCCGGTTGCACTCGGTGCATGGTGGTCGAATCTGGGCTCAGGCTGACCAGGTTGTCCACAAGGGAAAATACAACATTTTAAATAATTATACAGACCTGGATATTTCGAACTCGCAGCTGCGACCAATGATCCTAATCTGAACGAGGACATAAAATTATACATAAGTATAATTTTATTCGAGTAGAAATGCATGCAACTAAATGACTAATATATATATCACTATTAAATTTCAACAATATTAAATATTAAACTATTCATGTGATATAATCATTTAAATCCTACTTTACATTAATAATCTAGATCATAATTAACACTTAACAAATAATAAAATAATTATCAACTTATAAACAAATATTTAATTACTATTATTAGTATATTTTCCTTTGAGATCGATAATTACTTAACCACAATCTTGATAATTTAGTTTACGGTTTTAAATCTTTAATCGCTATCCTTATTCATAGCAATTTAGTTAAATAAGTTGTACGATTAAATTATTTAAAATAATTTGTATTATTCTAATTTAAAAATATTATTAATACAATTATTTTAAATTATTCGACTCAATAAAATTTTGAACTTTATTTATTTTCATTATGCTATTTAGGTTCGACGCTAGTGATTGCTACCCGACTATAGTTTAATAACCCATTTTCTATATTACTGACTCGTTATTAAAATAATCACTTTATTTACCTAATATTAAATTTAATATGGTAAAGGTAAAATCTTTATTTTATTAATTACTTATCACTGTCCGATTTAATTTAATCGCTTGTTGTGTGCCGATTAATTATCGACCGTTTATCATTACCGTATTTTTATTACTTATGTCCATGTCGATTTCGTCTAATAATTAGTTAGTTTATTATCTTTAACCCATAACCCATTAGAATAATTATTTTTAAAGATTTATTACGAGTTAGTATTATTTTTAACTCGAGTCGGTATCGAGTCAACCCATATTTACAAAACTGCCATCTTCTTCTTCTTCTTCTTCTTGCCGTCGTCATTCTTCTCTTCTCCAAAAACAGGTTCGTCCTTCTCCTCCAACCCTTATCTTGTCACCCAATTGAACCACCATCTAAACATCCCAATAAAGCATCAACAACAAGATAAAATCAGCAAGCGAGGAAGCCTCATGTGCGTGTTTTACAGCAGTCAACCAAGACGACCATGTGCTGCACCATGGCGCCCAACTCCTGGCCTGTTCTTCTTCTCCCAGCCTCAAGACCCCTCCTTTCTTGCACCTTGCTCCAATTCAGATGTTCCACGACCTCAGGCTGGCATCAAAACAGGAAAGATTGGCCACCTTTGGACGTTGCATGGAGTATGGTCGTTCTCCCCACTTCTGCAGTTCGCCACCATGAATTCTGGCGAGAAGGTCGTCTGTTGTGGACTGTTCCGGCGGCCTGAACTGCTGTGAAGGAACCCATGATGCTGTCGACGAAGCACAACCGGTGTCTACCCCTCTGAACGTCCATTACAGCACCTATTGCAGCAGAACGTCGCCACTTCCATCACCCTTGCAACTCCGCCCCCTCACAGCTGCAATTCCGCCACCCACCGGAAAACCAGGGACGTGGCGAGCCCTCCCTTCGACCCAGCAGCAAGAGAGGTCGTCGGGGTGTGAGGGACTGCCTTGCAATTGTTCTTACGGTCGCCCATCTTGCCAAAGTTTCAGGCTACTCGGCCATGGACGGGATTCCAATTTCAGTTTAGTTTAGTTCTTTTCTTGTTGATTTACAACTTTAATTCTCATGTTTATCAAGCTTATTATCAATTAAAAAGACATATGAATGCAAGAAAATGAAGAAGAGGGAGATAGGAAGGATACCCCAAGCAAGGAAGAAACACCGGCAAGGAAGAGGAGAACTAGGCGGCTAAGGTGAGGAAGACGCCCCTACACCCGTATGTGAAAAATGACGTCCTCTTTCAAAATTTATAAAAATGAAAATGACGGCTAGGGTATGTGAAAACACCCGTATTTCACTTAACCGGGTAACCGGGTAAATAATAAAATGGGTAAATAATAAAATATAATAATTAACCGGGTAAAGAATATAACATGTTCGGTCCTTTCCGGACCGAGTCGAATATATTAAAATTTTTTTCTATTTTTTTTCCACGGTCTTTACAGGGTTGTTCTATTCCCGAAGGATCATTGACAATTCCGTTTCTTGAGGTTCCTCACACCCGTAGAGGTGTAGAGTATATAGGTACTGTTATGTACAACACATGCCTAGACAAGTGGTATCAAATTGTATTAAAGGCAACTGCTTGAGAGTACTTGATTTTTATGCTCTAGGTCAGGAGAAATACGGAAGATTGGAGAGGGCTTATGATACTGGTTTTCCCAAGTGTGGGATTTTTAAATGAGAAAATGCCAACAGAGGCATAATGCCAATCATTTCAAGGCGCTATCTGGTCTATAACTCAATTGCTCCTCAGTAGTTGCCCTTTGGAGTGTTTAGTAAAGTATATGTTCTTTTACATGAGAGTCGGCTCTTATTTTGTAACACCCCATTTCGGCTCACCCGTGAACCGACCCGGAAATGTCACCGGCGACCGAACCGTTCGCTAATCTACTAGATTCGGTTAAGCCGACCCGGATCTACTCTCGGCGTCTCAAGATGGAGATGCAAATATGAAATGCATGAATGGGAACGATTGGGTTCTAACGGAGTCCTACATGCATGCTATGATGCGTAAAGACAAGACAAAACATAATGAGCAAAGATAATATATATGAAAGACAATTTCCAAAAGCAAAGCCACGTAAATATATACATATTTTATCAAAATACGATAACACATAACAATCTACCATGACATTCAATCATTATCTCATTCGTTTTCACCTGAGCCGAGTCTGAACTCCAAGGCTCCCTACTCATTCACATTTATCCAGTTCATTTCATAACAAGCAATTCATTCAAGACAAACACATCAAAATTATCATTCACATAGCAATAACACACCATCATTATACAGTTACACGCGGCAGGTACATGTGTGCGCGGTTCCGTGCTGCTCCTCCGCAGTCCCGACAGCTTTCATCGCTCGCATTCCTCACCTACATATATATAGAAAAACCGTCAGTAACGAGTGTTACCGGCCCGGAAAATAACTAATATCAATCTGGCACAGGAGAGCAAACTCTCCTGTTGAATCAAAACCATATACTTCCTCAAGAACTCTCATCAGGGCACATACGGGAGCGTCGCCGTCGAGCCGTCGCCCTCGGGTCGACAGCGTCCCCCTTTCTTTCTCATTCTCATACCTTGGCCATTTCTCTATCGCTTCTCGCATCAAATTTCATTCCTTACCGCCCTCTGCACCTTCCATATTACTCCTGGCCTTGAGCACAAAGGCCGAGCACTCTCAGGCAGTCGCCTTCAGTACCCTTTGAACCACAAGTCTAGACATGCGCTGCATTGCAGTACCCGTAAACCTCCACACTTCTCCGGGTTTGAGGAACTCAAAGGTGGAGTTGTCCGGATCCTTCGGGAACGAAGTGGGTTCTCCCCAGCTCCAGAGCCCGCTCTTCCGAGCACACGCCCTATCTGAAGACGTGGCCGCAAGTAACCCTCATTCCATCTCTCACCGAAAACACGAAAACTATACATATATATAGGCCTGGGTTGGGATTTATACAATAGGCCCGAAGGCATCGTGAGCTGGATCTGAAGTTCGAAAACAAACTCGAGGGATCTCATCCTCGAGGGTTATTAATCCGAAATAAAACTGTTGGCTAAATGGCCCGAGTTAAGTGGGATCCGATAAAACGCCACTTAACTCGTCCTGCACATGATAAATCAAATACACAATAGAGTAGCGTAAAAACAGAGAACGAGTCCTAAACGGACCTGGTAGAAGCTCCAAACGGGTCCACGCGCCTAGGCGGCGAGCTCCTACACCGTACCTACACAATCAAGCTAAAAACTAACGCCCGCATGATGAATCACACATCCTATAGCATGCACACACAATCAACACAATCACGCATCAATCAACACACATCAACCTATATCAATTCTAGCAAGTCTACTTAGGCTAGTTTGCATTAGATCATGATCATTACCTAGTTACCCTAATTAGTTTCTTAGCCTCCATTTTTAACACCACTCAATCAAACAAATTTCATATTTTATCCTTAATCAAATCTACATTTATATATATTATTATAACACACAATTCACCAATCCTAGCATGCAATTCTAATAATCAATACTTTCAAATAATTAAGTTAAAATAAATTATACCTCGCGTCGTCGAAAATCGGCGACGGCTAGGGTTTCCGTTTCGTGGCTCGAAACTCGAATTCGGCACCTAGCGGCGTCCGAAGTCCGATCAGATTGGACCGGGTGCGTTCGGCGGATGATCCGGCGAATTTCCCACGAATCCAATTTTCCGGCGGTTCCGGCGGTTTTCCGGCGAGTGTCGGCAGTTTTCCGGCGGATTCCGACGGTTTTCCGGCGATGATTCGGGACGGGGCAATCAGGGGGTCTATCGGCACCAGCTCGACGAGCTTGGTCCAATGGTGGTGTCAAACAAGGTAGCCGAGGCGGCGATGGCCGTCGACGGCGGCGTCGAAAATGGGCGGCGGCGGCGGTGTGCTCCGATCGGGGCTGCGGCCGGCCTCGACGGCGGTCGGGATGATGGGGAAACGTCGGCGACGGCGAGGGGGTGGTCGTCGGGGTCACAGCGGTGGCGGAGCGGCCCGGACGGCGGCGGAATCGACTCGAGGGAGCGGCGTCGTGGCTTGTGGGGCGATTCTGGCGTCGTGGCGGCGAGACGGTGGCCGGGGTGGGTCGTGGCGGCACGGCGACTGCACGGCGGGGCGGGGCGGCGTTGATCGGCGGCAGTACGGCGTCGGCGGTGGCGGCAGCGACGACAGTGAGCGGCGGCTAGGGTTTGGGATGGGGAAGGTGTCGGGAGGGAGAAGAATATACTCCAGTGGCAGTTTCGTAATTAAGTATTGACTCGATTCCTACTCGAGTCAAAATAATAACTAGTTCGTAATAAATTCTAAAAAAATCTAGAAAAATATGGAAAAATCCCATAAAATAAAACAAACACAACAACATCCAAATGACATGCTCTATAACTAATAACCCACCCGAATATAATCCAACGCGTCCTAATGCGTTATTCGGCCTAAAACTATTCTACGATCAAATAAAAATAACAATCAATACTGTATACCTCCATATACTTGATAACCCATTTTTCATCATCTTTTAGACGTTATCATCGTACACTTGAGCATACATGACCCTCATCGCTCATAACTCACAGCTGGCCTCAACTCAGCTCGCGGTCCATGAAGCTGACTCGACTCGAACCGACGGTTGAACCGACTGGTTCACTCCCGTAAAACTCTGACTCGAGTCACGGGTTTTACAACCTTCCCTCCTTAGAAAAATTTCGTCCTCGAAATTTTAACCAAGGAAGTTTCAACCATGTTCCTCATCTAAATGTACATGTTGGCGTAGTACCTGGTTGTGAAGCTGGTTGCTCGAACAACTCCGGGTATCGCTTCCTCATCTCATCTTCTCGTTCCCACGTAGCTTCTTCAACTCCTCGTCGGGTCCATTGCACTCGTACTAGGGGAACTTCTTTTCTTCGGAGAATCTTCACTCTTCGGTCCACGATTTGGACTGCATCCTCTGGGTACGTCAGGTCCGGTTGCAGCTCTACCTCTTTGAAGCTGACAACATGAGAGTTGTCAGGGTGATACTTCTTCAACATTGACACGTGGAAGACATCATGCACAGCTGATAGGTGAGGAGGCAATGCTAGCCTATATGCCACTGGTCCAATGCGCTCAATCACGTCAAAGGGTCCAATATAGCGCGGACTGAGTTTCCCTCGCGTCCCGAATCTCGTGTTTCCCTTAGTCGGAGAGACCTTCAGGAGAACGTGATCTCCTAACGCGAAATGAACCTCACGTCTGCGCTGATCTGCGTAACTCTTTTGTCTATCTTGAGCTGACCTCATTCTTCTTCTAATCCTCATTACCACCTCTTGTGTCTGCTGGATCATTTCTGGCCCAACTACCACTGGTTCGCTGCCCTGCACCCAACACACTGGGGATCTGCATGGTCTGCCGTACAGTGCTTCGAACGGTGCCATTCCAATCGTGGCCTGATAGCTGTTGTTGTAGGAGAATTCCACCAGAGGTAGGTGTTCTTCCCAACTCCCTCCGAAATCCAGGATACATGCGCGAAGCAAGTCTTCCAGGGTCTGTATGGTTCTTTCCGTCTGTCCGTCTGTTTGAGGATGGAAAGCTGTGCTGAATCTCGATTCTGTGCCCATAGCTGCCTGAAAAGCCTTCCAAAATCGCGATGTGAACCTCGGATCCCTGTCTGATATGATCTCCCGTGGTACGCCGTGTAACCTGACTATCTGATCTCTGTACAGCGTAGCCAATGTGGTCAGTGGGTAATCCATCCTGATCGGTATGAAGTGTACGCTCTTTGTAAGTCGATCCACTATGACCCATATCGCATCCTTTTGTTGGCGGGTCTTAGGTAAACCAACTACAAAGTCGTAAGCTATACTCTCCCACTTCCACTCTGGGGTTTCCAACGGTTGTAGCATTCCACCTGGACGTACGTGCTCGGCTTTCACTTGCTGGCATACCAAACATCTAGCCACTGTATCGTATACTTCTCTCTTCATTCCTGGCCACCAATAGGTTCGTCGGACATCGTGGTACATCTTCACTCCACCTGGGTGTACTGAGCATCTCGACGTGTGAGCTTCGTGAAGAATAGTACTTCAAAGTCTGGGATACTCTGGAACATTAGGCACGAATAGTCGGCCTCTCAATCTGACTAATCCGTCTGTATCCCTGGCCAATTCCTGATGTGTTCCGTGTTCCAACCACTGCTTCAACTGCGGATCTGCCTCCTGTGCAATCCGAATCTGCTCAAGCACGCTTGGCTGAATCGTAAGTCGCGCCATCATCCCAACTAACTGTCTCTGGCTCGTAGTGTGCTCGGTCACTGACAATGCTGCTAATCCTGCGGTGTACAAGAATCCTGGCTTCCTGCTCAATGCATCGGCTACCACATTCGCTTTGCCCTCATGGTATGCTATGTCGACCTCGTAATCAGCTAACATCTCCAACCATCTCCTCTGTCTGCTATTCAGATCCTTCTGCGTGAAGATATATTTCAGACTCTGGTGATCAGTTAGAAGTCTGAAAGATGTTCCATATAGATAGTGCCTCCATATTCTGAGAGCGAATATGACTGCAGCAAGCTCTAGGTCATGAGTAGGATAGTTACGCTCATGCACCTTGAGCTGACGAGATGCATAAGCAATAACCTTATCCTTCTGCATCAAAACACAACCTAAGCCAATCCCTGAGGCATCAGTATACACTACAAAATCCTCATGTCCCTCAGGCAATGCGAGGATAGGCGCCGAAGTCAACCTCTCCTTTAGCATCCTGAAACTCCGCTCACATTCGTCTGTCCATATGAACCGTTCCTCTTTCCTAGTCAGTCGCGTCAGAGGGGCTGCTATGGAAGAGAAGTCCTGAATGAACCGTCTGTAGTATCCAGCCAATCCCAGAAAACTCCGAACCTCCGTAGGTGTCTTCGGTTGTTCCCACTGCACTACTGCCTCTATCTTAGCTGGATCCACTGAGATGCCTGATGCTGAGATGATGTGGCCGAGAAAATTCACCTCTGACAACCAGAAACTGCACTTCGAAAATTTCCCATACAACCTATGCTCTCTCAGTGTTTGCAACACAATCCTCAGGTGTTGCGCATGTTCTTCCTTAGATGAAGAATATACCAGTATGTCATCCACAAAGACGATCACAAACTGGTCCAAGTACTGATTGAACACTCTGTTCATCAAGTCCATAAATGTTGCTGGAGCATTGGTCAATCCAAACGGCATGACCAGAAACTCGTAGTGTCCATATCTCGTCCTGAACGCAGTCTTCGGGATGTCTTCTGCTCTAATCCTCAGTTGGTAGTATCCTGATCTCAAATCAATCTTCGAAAAGACAACTGCTAAGCTCAACTGGTCAAATAAATCATCAATACGAGGAAGAGGGTATCTGTTCTTAACCGTTGCATGGTTTAGCATCCTGTAATCTATGCATAACCGCATGCTTCCATCCTTCTTCCTCACAAATAACACCGGTGCGCCCCAAGGGGAAACGCTCGGTCTGATGAATCCTTGGTCCAACAGTGTCTGTAGCTGTTCCTTCAGTTCCTTGAGCTCCAGAGGTGCCATCCTATATGGAGCTCTCGAAATTGGGGCTGTGCCAGGCATCAACTCGATGGCAAGATCCACCTCTCTGTCTGGCGGCAATCTAGTAATCTCCTCAGGAAATACATCTGTAAATTCGCCGACCACTGGAATCTCTTCTATACTCGGCTGTTTCCCTGGTCCACTCTGCTGTGACTGCTGTTGGGGAGCTGGAAGTGCAAGTCTCTGCTGAGGCGCTGGGAGTGTCAACTGCTGGCTCTGGCTAGTCGGACACGTTGCAGCCCTATGTCCCAGTTGACCGCAACTGTAACAGGCCCTAGTGCCTCCTCTGCACTCTGCGGCCCTGTGTCCTGGCTGACCGCAGTTGTAACAAACCCTAGTGCCTACTCTGCACTCTGTGGCTCGGTGCCCTGGCTGACCGCAGTTGTAGCATACATTTCTGCTTGCTCTGCACTCTCCCCAATGATGGCGTTGGCAACTCTGACAGAATGGGGCTCTGCTGCCCTGTACCTGGCCATCCATGGCTCTCATGGCTACTGGCGCATCTACACGTCGTCTCTGCTGTGCCCCCTGCTCTGGCTGATATGGCCTCGGATGTTGCTGCCTCTGGTCGACATCTCGACGTGGTCGTGTAGCTATCACCCGCTCTGCTTCACCTGCAGCTCTCACTACGTCACCGAGGGTAGTAAACTTCCTATCCAAGTATGCCATCCGAATCTCATGATGGAGGCCTTCATAGAAGCGCTCTATTCTTCTTCCTTCGGTTGGAACCAAATCTGGTGCAAATCTCTCCAACGCTCTAAACCTCGTCTCATACTGTACTACTGTCATAGGCCCTTGCCTCAACATCTGGAACTCTCGTTCCTTCCTTCTCCTAACATCTGGTGGAAAATACTTTCCATCGAATTCCACTCTGAATTCCTCCCAAGTGATGTCCTGAGGCTGGCGATGAGCAAATACAGAATTCTGCACCGAACTCCACCATATCCTCGCTTCGTCTTGGAATGCTCCTGTGACGACGCGCACTCTGTGTTCTACGGGGCATGCCATACTATCAAACACTCCTATGGCCGACGATATCCATAGGAATGCCTCCTCCGCATCCAACTTCCCAAAGAAAGGTCGTCCGCCATTCTTCACGAATCTCTCATATTGCCACAGTTCCAAACTCCTCACGTCTACAGATCTATTTGATCCCTCTGCTTGCTCATAACGAGGAATCTGTGATCCCGTACCAACTGGTACACTGTCACCTCCAACTGCTCCACTCCCCCTACGGTCTGCCCGCTACCTGCTATCGCAGGTCCACTGGCGTCCTGTCTCATCCTTGCCTGAAGTGGGGCAACCAGAGGAGCTGTTGCGGGGGTAGCTCCCTGTTGCAGCGGTGGAGGAGGAGGCGGCGGCGGAGGGCCCATGGGCGCTACTGGCTCTCCTTGCGCCTCTTCATCCACGGCTGGTCTCTTCTCTGCTCTAGCCACTGATAGAGCTATCTGTCTGAGCTCTCTCCTAAATTCCTCCTGATTCTGCTGCATTTGCATCTGAACCTCAACTAGCCTAGCTATCGCAGCATCCCTTTCCTGTCGACTACTCCCACTGCGGTGACTGTCGCGTCGACTGTCTCGGCGATGGCTCTCCGTACGATGACTAGCTGATACCGGTACACTCGTCTCTGCTGGTGGCATGGTGGTCCTAGGTCGACTGGAAGCTGTGTCACTGTGACCATGGTCGGGACTATCCTGTCTGACTACTGGAGGTGATGGGGTCCTGATCTGCGTCCGACGGGTCTGTGTCACCATCCTGCTTGTGTACTCCTACTCTGATCTACTCACCCTGTCACACCACCGATTCGGTAAGAAAATCTGTGAACAAAAACATAAAGACAGAAAAATACCTGTCGGTACAGCTCAGAGCAGCTTCGGCACACATGTAACCTGTAACGCATCTACCATCTTAATCAACCAAGGGTTAGCTCTGATACCACTATTGGTATCAGAGAACATATGCCAAGAGTTTGCTCTGTTACCACTATTGGTACACACCGTTTCGGCTCACCCGTGAACCGACCCGGAAATGTCACCGGCGACCGAACCGTTCGTTAATCTACTAGATTCGGTTAAGCCGACCCGGATCTACTCTCGGCGTCTCAAGATGGAGATGCAAATATGAAATGCATGAATGGGAACGATTGGGTTCTAACGAAGTCCTACATGCATGCTATGATGTACAAGCAAAAATAAGACAAAACAACAAATGAGAAACCAAAAGAAAATATATACTATTTTATGAAAATACGATAAAACATAACAATCTACCGTGGCATTCAATCATTATCTCATTCGTTTTCATCTGAGCCGAGTCTGAACTCCAAGGCTCCCTACTCATTCACATTTATCCGTTCATTTCATAACAAGCAATTCATTCAAGACAAACACATCAAAATTATCATTCACATAGCAATAACACACCATCATTATACATTACACGTAGCAGGTACATGTGTGCGCGGTTCCGTGCTGCTCCTCCGCAGTCCCGACAGCTTTCATCGCTCGCATTCCTCACCTACATATATATAGAAAAACCGTCAGTAACGAGTGTTACCGGCCCGAAAAATAACTAATATCAATCTGGCACAGGAGAGCAAACTCTCCTGTTGAATCAAAACCATATACTTCCTCAAGAACTCTCATCAGGGCACATACGCCGTCGAGCCGTCGCCCTCGGGTCGACAGCGTCCCCCTTTCTTTCTCATTCTCATACCTTGGCCATTTCTCTATCGCTTCTCGCATCAAATCTCATTCCTTACCGCCCTCTGCACCTTCCATATTACTCCTGGCCTTGAGCACAAAGGCCGAGCACTCTCAGGCAGTCGCCTTCAGTACCCTTTGAACCACAAGTCTAGACATGCGCTGCATTGCAGTACCCGTAAACCTCCACACTTCTCCGGGTTTGAGGAACTCAAAGGTGGAGTTGTCCGGATCCTTCGGGAACGAAGTGGGTTCTCCCCAGCTCCAGAGCCCGCTCTTCCGAGCACACGCCCTATCTGAAGACATGGCCGTCAAGTAACCCTCATTCCATCTCTCACCGAAAACACGAAAACTATATATATATATAGGCCTGGGTTGGGATTTATACAATAGGCCCGAAGGCATCGTGAGCTGGATCTGAAGTTCGAAAACAAACTCGAGGGATCTCATCCTCGAGGGTTATTAATCCGAAATAAAACTGTTGGCTAAATGGCCCGAGTTAAGTGGGATCCGATAAAACGCCACTTAACTCGTCCTGCACATGATAAATCAAATACACAATAGAGTAGCGTAAAAACAGAGAACGAGTCCTAAACGGACCTGGTAGAAGCTCCAAACGGGTCCACGCGCCTAGGCGGCGAGCTCCTACACCGTACCTACACAATCAAGCTAAAAACTAACGCCCGCATGATGAATCACACATCCTATAGCATGCACACACAATCAACACAATCACGCATCAATCAACACACATCAACCCAGAAGAGCAGTGACTGCTTAGCGCGCACACACCAACCAAGCACATTATGTTTGACCTATTGCATTATTTTGATTGTGATGTATTTTAGAATATTGAAATGACTTAAATATGTTGAGACTGATATGAAAAATGTGATAGTTGTGATTAGCAAATGGGTCGTGACCCAGTTTATGAATATGACTTTGCCGATATGACAACTGCGATAGATATGATGAACAGATGGGTCAAGACCCAAATTATGTTTATGATTTTGTTGGTATAATTAGGGTGTATCATGTACTGTAAATTTTATATTATGTCACTATATATACATATTATATATATATATATATATATAATTGTTTGGCAAGATGACCCCTTATTGTACTTTTAGGGGAACCTTTGTCCATTTTATTTTAAAAAAAAAAGAATTTTATAGTGATTTAATTGATTTGTTAGTAGGTTTATTTGTCATAACATTCATGCAACTTCCTTTTGACATTTTTATTTCATGCATGCATTGGTTGAGAATTGTAGTGGTATTTTTTTGTATTGAGATGCTGAGACGGTCTAGGGCATTTTTTATTATGTTTGGGTCGACCGACTTAATTAGCATAAGAGATGGTTCGGTCTACCGTAAGAATCCCAGTTCAATTTGAGAGTGAACCAAATTTGGGGTGTTACAATTTGGTGTCAAAGCTAACTCTTGATCGATTAAGATGGAAGATGTCATTGGAGGTCATGTGTGTATAAATATTGCTCCAAGGCCGATCGACAGGTACGTTTCTTTTTTGCTTGTTTCATTTTATAGATTTCTCACCAGTTAATTGCACAACAAAGTATTCAAGATTTGATTAGTAAGTGTTGACAGCCATGGTGGAAACAGACTTGCAGGACTTAGAATAGAGCCTCGTTGACTTCTTCTCCTAGGCATGCTAGTCCTAGCCGTGCTCACAGTGAGACGGCATCCAGTAGACAGAGAGAGCAACAATTGTTAGGGGAGCATAGTATACCTACTTCTGCCAGCCACTGTAGTATGGGTAGTCATCAGACTGAGAGGGATGCAGTCATTGCCCGACTAGCTGGGTACAGGTGCAAATGCAAGTAAAGCAAGTTGAACTCAGGAGAGAACTCTGACAGATAGCTCTTTCAATAGCTCGAGCAGAAAAGAGGCCAGCAGTAGATGACGAGTGCGAGGAGAGCCTGCTTTTCCAATTCACCTCCTCCTCCACTGATGCATCAGGAAAATATTCCTATGATAGCTCCTTTGTTTTCCTCTATTCAGGGAAGGATGTGTACAAGTGGAAGTGGCATTGTTGGAGTTGGCAATGCCCCAGCAAGGACAATACCACTGTCCTTTTAGTTCAAGCTCAGGGAAGGATCTAATAGATCAACAGATGCAAGGAATCTCAGACTTCGGCAGTATGAGCACTTTGTGAAAAATGGAGGGCACCCATTCTTGGGAAAGTTAGCTGTAGAGGAAGCTTTTCTTTGGTTCTCATTAGCTATTGGAGTATTCGGGAGTATGGCATGCCCGATGGAGCACCATGTACGGATTATCACCGGTGGTTTTCACGATGAGGCCAATAAATGGTGGGATTCAGTGATGGCTTCCACCTTTGCAGGTAGGCAACCTCATGGTGTTACTTGGGAGGAATTTATGGCTGATTTTGATGGAAAGTACTTTCCCTGTAATATCAGCAAGAAGAAGGAAAGGGATTTCCAGACGCATAGGTGGGCATTCATGATTGTGGTACAATATGAAGCCCGATTTTGCACATTTTAAAGGTTTGCACCATATATAGTGCCGACTGGATGCTAGTGAGTCGTGCACTTTTATGAAGGCCTACACTATGAGATATGCATGGCATTGATTGATAGAACATTTGTCACTTTCGGTGATGTAGTATGAGCCGCAAGTGAAGCTGAGCAAGTCTTGGCTACTCAACTTCTCCAAGATTGTAAAACCCATGACTCAAGTTAGAGTTTTATATTAGCGAACCAGTTGGTTCAGCCATCAAATTGAGTCAGTTTAATGCTCTCGCATGCTGAGCTGGGCTAGCCATGAGTTATGAGCGATGAGGGTCAAGTGTACCCGAGTATATGATGATAATGTCAAAAAATATGATGAGAAATGAGTTATCAAAGTATATGATAGTATGCAGTTATCCATATATTTGATAAAAGAATTATTTTTAGCGTGAATAAGGTATTAGGATGCGTTATATAGCAGTTTGGGTGGGTTATTAGTTATAGAAGATGTCATTTTTTATGTTATGGAGTGTATTATATTTTATTAGATTTTTTCATATTTTTCTAGATTTTTTTGGTATTTATTAGGAGTTAGTTATTTTTTAGTTCGAATAGAAGGCGAGTCAACTTTTATTCATGAGATTGCCACCCAAACCCTCCCCCGACACTTTTTTCTTCTCCACCAAGTGCTGCCCAAAGGCTCACCACCGACGCCTCCTCTGGCTGCCGCACTGCCACAAATCGAGCTCGCCACATCGTTCCCATCACACTGCCCCCACCCCCCAATCTAGTCCGCCACCTGGCCTCCAAGATGACCTGACACTCTGGAACGCGCTACACTCTCAACACCATTCCACCATCAACCGTGCCGCCGACGCTGTCCCCTTCGACCCAAAAACCTTTCCCCAACACAGTGTGCCACTGCCGAGGCCATCCAGGGCCTAATCGGACAACCCGACAGACCAGGCCGACTCATGACCATCATTGCCACCTTCACCCTCACCAACATCATGGTTGTATCAAGCTCACCAAGCCGGTGCCGACTCACAGTTCCATCACCTCACCAAAAAAATTGCTAGAAAGCCACCGAAAAGTTGCAATAAAATAGCCAAAAACTGTCGAAAAATTGAATTTGCTGGAATTCGCCGAAAATCATCAATTTTTTGTTGAATTTGTCTAGCCAAATCCAACAGAATTTTGGATGCCACTGGGTGCCAAATTTGAATCATGAACCGCGCAACAAACCCTAGTTATTGCCAATTGCCGAAGAAGTAAGGTATAATTAACTTCAACCTAATTATTTAAAATTGATAATTTTTAGCACAACATGTTAGGATTGGATTTATTGACATGATAAATAATTTTTATTGTAAATAAAATTGAATTTGCGTGATTTAAATGATATAAAATAAATGCTAATTAATTGATTAGGTAAACTAAGTATGAATTGTTAATAACTACAACGTAGCCTAGAAAATCATGATGTGGATTGATGTGAATGCTTTGATTGAGTATGATAGTTTGGATATGTGAATGCTTCATAGCGGGCATTAGTTTTTAGCTTTTGATGTGTATGTATTGAGTAGGAGCTTGCCACCTAGGTGCGTGGACAAAACTAGAGCGTCTACCAGGTCTATTTAGGATTTGCTTCTGGTTAGACTCCTTCACTCTACCTTGATCTATTTTATAATGTAAGCGGATGTGTCGAGTGGTGGATTTATCATATCCCACTCCACATGAGCTATTTAGTTGTACGAATTTTCAGATTAATAACCCTCGAGGATGAGATCCCCGAGTTTGTTTTCGAAAACTTAAATCTAGATCATGATGCCTTCATGCCTACTATATTACAATCCCTACCCTGACCTATGTACATATAGTGAGCTCTCAATTGGTGAGCTCTATAATTGTCTACGCTAATTAATTATTTAATTAGAAAGTTAATTCATGATAAGAATTGAATGGAGAATGTTATAATTAGGGTTACAAGGTTAATTAAATGTAAAATGTCATAATTAGGGATTAGTATGCCTAATTAAATGTAAATAACATAATTAGGATTAGTGAACTTATTTAAGTGTAAAATATGATAAGTACGGTTACTCAGCTAATTGCATGAATAATATCATCATTAGGGTTACTAAGCTAATTAAATGTGAAATTTTTTATCAAATTTATCATCTTGTATATCATATTTTTGTTTTGGAGGTTGTGTATCATGCTTGATTTTGGTATTAGGATTGTGATCATATTCATATTCATTCATTTCATACATGTATCACATAGTTAGCATGGGTATTAATGTGTAGTTTGGTTATGTAGGTGCGAAGTAGGATCTCGTCGTCTAGGCACGAGACCCCTCATATAGCTTCTACCACGTCAGCTAAGACTCGCCTCTTGATTTGTTGTTCTACTCTATCGTTGTCTTGTTTCATAGATCACAAGACGTGATAAGTAGTCATCTTATTGAATCTCACTTAACATGGCCCATTTAAATTTTATGTTTTTAGGAATTAAGAATCCTCGAAGAAGAGATCCCTTGAGGTATTTTCGAAAACTCAGATACACAGCTAGTTGCCTTCAAATTTTCTTGTGAGCCAAGAGATGAAGAAATCAACTTAACACATACTTTGAGAGGGCACATGTACAAGTCACATCAGGCTTTGGATTGGTACGAGGGTCGTTCCATTCCGAAGGATCCTGACAACTCCGGGTCTTGAGCTTCCTCACACCCAGAGGGGCATGGAGTATAGGGGTACTATTATGTACAACGCATTTCTAAACGCGTGGTATCAAAAGGTACTAAAAGTGGCTGCTTAAGAGTACTTATCCTTTGTGCTATAGGTCAGAAGAAATATAGAGGAATGTAGAGTGTTTAATGAAAAAATGCCTAGAGTGGGATTTTAAAATGAGAAAATATAGAGAGAGACATAATGCGAGTCACTTCAGGATGTTTGCAGCTCAATGGCTCCTTAGTAGTTGCCCTTTGAAGTTTCAATGGAGGTAAATGATTGATTTCTTTTACATAAGAGTCGCCTCTAATTTACTAGTTTGGTATTTACTTAGTTCCATACCAGTGACAACCATTGTGGACATATTTCTATTATTTATAGTAGGTGAGGAACATGAATGTGACATGTTAGCCTCGACAGAAGAGCAATGACGTCTTAGCGTACACACCAACCTAGCACAATATGTTGACATGTTGTGTGATTTTCGTTGTGATGTATTATAATGTGACATATTTTAGTTTATTGAAATTACTTAAATATATTAAGACTGATATGAAAAATGTGATAGATGTGATCAGCAAATTGGTCGACACCAAATTTATGAATATAACTATGTTGATATGACCACACTGACAAATATGATGAATAGATGGGTCGAGACCCAAATTACGTTTATGATTTGTTGGTATAACTATGGTGTCTCATGGCATGTCAAGTTTTATATTGTGTTACGATATATATATGTATATATATATAGTTGTTGTTGTTTAGACAGGGTGGCCTCTTATTGTACTTTTAGGTGAACCTCCGTCCGTTATATTTTAAAAATTCTATTATTTTTATCATGATTTAATTATTTTTTTAATAGGATCATTTGTTATCACATGCATGCAACATCCTACTAAGGTGCGTATTTCATGCATGCATTGGTTGTACATTGTAGTGGTATTTTTTCGTCTTGAAATGCCAAGAGGGTCTAGCTCCTTTTTGCTTAGGTTTGGATCGCCCAACTTAATCGAAATAAGAGATGGTTCGGTCTACTGTAACAAACCTAGTTCGGTTTAGGAATGAAACAGATTTGGGGTGTTATATATATTACAATTAGTTAATATATTTTGGTTAGAGTGAATGAAAATGATATAATATTTAATAATATATTTTAGTATTGTTTAGAAATATTTTATTTTTAATTAATTTTTTATTTAATTTTATTTATTTGATGAAGGATTAAATATAGTTTGACTCATATGTACATATTTTGATCTTTACTATTTTAAATAATTATTTATAAACATGTTTAAGCAACGAACGCTCAGCTGGCTCAAATAAATAAAAATTGAATAAAAGGACACGATTATTGGCGAATGACGAGTTAGATCCAACGACGGTGAGTATCCACTACTTTCTTTTTGTCTACAAGTTTTGAGTAGACAATGCACTTGATTTCATAGATATCTATATAGGGTAGTGAATCATAATGCACCAATTGTGTTTTGTTTGCACAAACATGTAGAATGAGGCAAAGCTGGTAGATTGTCATAAGAAGTGAAAACCCTTTACAATCACTGTTGCTTCCCCAGATATTAGCACTCATCATAAGTGATTAGATAGAAATTGCAATTTTACTTTACAAAATAAATTAAGTGAAGTTAATCATCCCAAAGTCTATCATTTGATTGAAAGAACTAAATTATTTTAATTCACAGATTACGTATATTAGCATATTAGATATTTTTTCACCAGTTTTATGGCCTTGCCTCCATTTTTAACCGAGTTATAGCTGATTCATTTCATTTTTATGCCCCAAATCCTTGTAGGAACATTCTCACTCATCATTCTATTACTTGTTTGATGCATGCATTTGAATGATAAATTAAAATACCAAAACAGTAGACATGGCTTCCATAGTTGTAAATGTTGCATGTTAGGTTAACACATCGCACAAGTACACGCATCAGACAAGTAACAAAGTGACAAGTGAGAACATTCGCATGAAGATTTTAGTTTTCACTAGTCTGTTGATAAAAAGGGATTTATTATACATAGTAGACTAATCTATAGAGTAATAAAACTAAACACAGAACTGCAGAGGTGTTTGAGTACTTATTTATATTAATCTAGTTCAAAAATAGCGCAAGAACATGAGAATAAAACATAGGCAAATTTAGTAAGTACTGAAGGTAAATATGAGACAAGCCAATGAAAATTCTTTCACTTAAGAAATAGACATGGGATGTGCAATTTCACTTGGTTAAAAGGAGTCACAACTTTGTTACATTCATCACATTACAACATGATCGGAGTTGATATTTGGGGAAACAATATTGATTGTAAATGGTTGTTGCTACTTATTACAACCTACTGCCCTTGCCTCGTTCCACAAATCTATGTAAAATAATAAGATTGACGCATTACGAATAACTCTCCTATGTGGATATTAACAACTCTAGTGCATCTATACTACAAGAATCGGAAACAATTTCATCTAAAGATATAATCAATTTGCCTATATCTAGTACATGATTGCATCTCTCTATCATGCAAAAGTTAGCTATGCTTTTGATGCATTAAGAGCCAATATGAAATAATCAACTCATAATCACTTGTAATAAGATAAAAGCAACAAGTTATATTACATATTAACTAGGATCCATCGTTCATCATAGATCACTACAATTTACCCCATGAAAGTTTCAAAATACATCATGTAATCCATTAAGAATTGTGACAACCCCAACTTTGTCCCACATTCAAGGCCTACTAAGGTAGGATCTATATTTTTAGTGGGAATGAATTATAAATCTTCAACTTCAGTTAACCACTTTCAAAGAGATGACTTAGGTTTGTTAGTTTACACTTTGTGTTGGGTTACAAATGGTATCATGACAACCTATTTCCGTATTAGATGGTGGGTTAGACTAGGGACAATGGCTATGCTGTGGGCCACAGGCCAAGAAGGAATTTGGCTAGCAATAACTAAGTGTAGAAATTTCGAGGACGGAATTTCCTATGGTGGGTAGATTGTGATAACCCCAACTTTGTCCCACATCTAATACTTGTTAGGGTAAGATCCATTTTATTAGTAGGAATGGAATAGAAATCTTCAACTTTGATTAACCACTTTTAAAAAGTTGACTTAGGACCATTAGTTTGCACTTTGAGTTAAGTCGTTACAAGAAAGCTTAACATAGGAAGGAGATAAGAGTATAGGAATGGAACTCTATATCGCAAATACCTTGGCCCGAACTCGTCTCCGACATTGTTGTCCTCCTTGTAGCTTGCTGAGTCACTCCACTTCCTATTCTGGGGTCCCTTCCTTCTTGCAACTCTAGTGGAAAGGACACTCCTCACAACTATTGTCAAGATTGTACTAAAAACTCCTAAACTTTTGTCTCTAAAAAAACTCACTTCATCAAATGCAGATGTAAAGACCTGGAAAAATAAATAAATAAATAAATAAATATATATATATATATATATATATTCGACGCGGTGGGATCGAACATTGGTATCCATGAATTTATTTAAATTATTTACCCGCTACCCGGTTAATTATCAATTACCCGGTCAAGTGGAAAGTATTAGTTAACCGGTTAAGTATTTTTACCCGGTTAAGTAAACCATACCATCTAACCATTTAACTGAACCATACCATGTACCCGTTTAAGAGGTTAAGTGAAATGGTAAAGTGAACCGTATCACTTACCCATTTACCCGGCAACGAAGTGTGTTTTCATAAACCCTAAGCCTTCTTTCATTTTATAAGGAGGAGGGAGGGGGCGTCATGCACATAAGCTCCTTGGACAAACGCCGGCTTCCCCATTGTTTTAGTAAGTTTCTTCCTCTCTTCTTCAAAGTTTGCATGCATACATATGATCAAACATTATAATACAAGATAATCATGGAAACTATGACTTGAAATCAACAAGAAAAAGGGTAGATTTCATAGAATTTATAGCCAAGGATGGTAGCACGTTCTGCTGAATTGCAGCAGCGGCACCATGGCGATTGTGTCACAACCAGTTGCATATACCACGCAGCAAGGTAGTGTTTCACTTCTTTTGGGCGTTGGGTTGTTGTGCGGGAAGAAGGGGACGCTTTGGGCGGTGCTGCTGGCCACGTTTGAGTCGCCATAGCAGCAGGAAGGTCGCCATGGCTGCTGGTTCGTTGGTGCAGAACTTAGTTGGACGTGGTTAGTTGTTGAAAGGCACAAGCTTTAGGCTTCCAATTGGATTGCTAGGAAAGGGAAGCAGTTAGGGAAGGAAGTGAATTGGTTTTGGGTTGAAGAAGAGGACGCCAAGGCTGGGTTTTTGGTGCAGGAACGTCGCCTAGGATAGCTGCTGTAAAACGTGGACGTTAGGCTTCATCTTGGGTGGTTTTAATTTGTTGTTGATGCTGGATTAGGATGTTTGGATGGTTGTTTAGCTAGGTTGCATAGGGAAGAAGAAGAAGGGCGTGATCTAAGTGGTGCCAAGGTCTGGTTGGTGCTGGTTTTGGTGAAGAGAAGGAGGGTGACGGGAAGAAGAAGAAGAAGAAGAAGAAAATGGCAGTTTGGTAATTTCTGGTTGACTCGATATGGGTTGAGTTAAAAATCATAATAATAATACCAACTTGTATTCAAATCATTAAAATAAATAATTTAAAAGAGATATGAGTTAAGTGGTCAAAATAATAAATTTATAAATTATTACATGAAATTAATAAATTTCGATCGGGATAAACGGTAATTAATTAATCGGCTGATTAAAAGCAATTAACTTAAATTGAAGGGTTAAGAGGAATATATAATAAAGACTTCACCTTTATCATATAAAAGTTATATTTGATAAATAAAACGATTATTCTTATAATAAATTCGTAAAGTAAAATAATGGATCAATAAAAGATAATCGCGTACAAATTACGCGATAGCATAATTAATTAAATAAAGAAGTGTTGAACCTTATCGAATTAAATAAATTAATTAATGTGGAATATATTAAATATTTAGTTGCATGCATTTTCGACGCGAGTAAAATTATACTAATGTATAATTTTATGCCCCATTCATATTAGGGTTAGCGGATTACAGTCGGACGAACCCGCAAGTCAGGTACGTATAATAGATAGAACATCGTATTTTCCTTGTTGGTAGCCTAGGTCGGCCTGAGCCCAGATTCGACCACCATGCACGAAGTGCAACCGGGGTCAAAGAATTGACTCAGTCCGACACTGGGTCGTGTTATGTGTGTGAATCTTGTAATGCATCGATATTGTTTTGGAGTAGTGATAGCCGCCCCATAAAAAGGCTACGGCCGGGGTGAGTGAGGCACAGCGATTCCTCCATCGCACTAGAGTGCAGTGATTGCCGCCCCATAAAAAGGCTACGGCCGGGGTGTGTGAGGCACTGACACTGAGTGCAGTGATAGCCGCCCCATAAAAAGGCTACGGCCGGGGTGTGTGAGGCACTAGCACTAGAGTTGGCAGTGAGAGCTTCCCCACAAACGGGGTGTAGCAATCACGTGAGTGTAGTGATAGCCTCCCCATAAAAAGGCTCCGGCCGGGGTGTGTAAGGCACTAACACTAGAGTGCAGTGATAGCCTCCCCATAAAAAGGCTACGGCCGGGGTGTGTGAGGCACTGGCACTAGAATTGGTAGTGAGAGCTTCCCCACAAACGGGGCATAGCAATCACCTGAGTGCAGTGATAGCTTCCCCACAAAAAGGCTACGGCCGGGGTGTGCGAGGCACTGGCACTGGAGACGGTAGTGGTAGCCTCCCCATAAAAAGGCTACGGCCGGGGTGTGCGGATCACAGCGGACACCTCCTCCGCATTGTTTTGGAGTATAGCGGAATTGCTCCACCGCATATTAAAATAAATATATGGAAATGGTGGAATGTACTTGATTTGTTTTATTTATTATACTACTTAGTGTTGTAATCACTAACGCGGAATTGCCTCCGCAGGTGTGCAGATTCGAGATTAGATGATTGACAACTAGAGCATGGAGCAAAGTAATATGAGGACTCCTATTTTTATTTGTTTGAGAAATAAGTGTGGCTGCTGGGAAACGGTCTAAGACTGTGGGAACCTTTATTTTATACTTGTTTTAATTATTATACTCGGCATTTAGTAGTTTCATATTGGTAACACCTAGCCAGCTAGGCCCACAATATTATTGTGAAAAATGGCGGGTCGTTACAGAGATCTCTTGTTTATAGCCTCAACTAGCTGTGTTGGTCTCTTGCTAACTTCCTAGCAACTGCTTCCAAATTTCATTGTTGTGCAAGTACTATGATTGTACTCCGACACATCGTTAGGTAGATCTACCCATTGGTAGGGAGCAGGTGCAAAGATGTGAAGAGTGGCAAGCTAGCAATATGTAGAATTGTGCCCCACTCATCTGCTTCCAGAAGTGGTCCATCCTAAGATTGCTATGTTAAGTTCTAACTCTCACTTGCTTGTGTGTAGTTTGTGCAAGGATTATATGTAGATGTCGTTATCCTCCATTTGTTAGTCTTTTCCATCTTCAGAGTATGGTGCACATGCACTTCCTCACAAAAGATAATATTTATTCAAAATTATTCTCGAGCACACTTATAATTCGGATTTTGTTCATATTCTTAGAAATTCTTATTTCACAAAAAAAATGATAGAGGAACTCAGGCTAGGGCATCGAAATTTTGGATGATTGCTACTAAAATAATACCTCTATTCAAGAGTTATCAGTACTACTCCAATTTGCCATTTTATATATTTTTTGTCCAAACAAATTTAGTGTGTATCTAAATTTTGCACAAGTTTGATGAAGTTTGACTTGGAAGTGGCTTTTGTCGATAGTTTTTTCAAAAAACAAACCTAAGAGGATAAGTATGATTGAGCAAGATATGATGTGTATGTGCTGATGATCAAATTATTTAGTATTTTTTAATCAATATTTGTATTCAAAGGAAATTGTTGACTATACCTCAATTTATGCAAATGGTTTATGCCATTGAACATTCTTTTCATTGTCATCACCAGTCCAACATTATTTTTATATTGTTCAACTATTTTTTTCCTTAGAGTAGTATGTGCTTAGATGTAGTTTCTAAAAATAAAAACAATGCACAATAGCTTGTTTTTTTTCTTCGTTTGTTTTTTTGTTCAATAAATTAATTAATGACACTTAGTATTGTCCAATTACATTTCATTTTTTCAATTACATATCCTATTGTTCAATTATCTTTTATTCTTTCTTTCTTGAAAGATAGAAAATAGTACTATGTGGTATGCCAGCCATGGTAATCTACTCCTATAACAAACTCAGTTTTTAATTTGTTCGTTCAAAAGATAATCCAAACCCTATTTATAGGCTTACAAGTAGGCCTTGACCATAAATTCACTTGAAGATTACATTGACTTTATTAATAGGCCATCAGCCCAGACTAATAGAAGATCTTATAAAAAGGACCCAATTAATATATGAGATCAAAGAATTAGTGTATTTCCCCTTCAACTCACAACCTAACCACTTATTTCAACTAACATTTCACCCATCTTAAAGTGGCCTTTCCCTCAAGTTCAAAAATTCACAAGCATTAAATAAATAAAACCACATCTTTTTATTAGACATTGAAATAGGTGGTGGTGGCCATGGTGGGAGTCGTTACTCAATGTCAAAGAAGGGAGAGGTAATAACTTGTTCCCCTAGGATAATTTGCACACTACTAACCTGACACACATAGCTGAGGTTGGCCCAAGAAGAGTCAGCCCAGCATGGAGGGCTTGCTGAGCACAACCCCCACCCCAAGGGAGCATCTAGGGCACTACGCAAGCTTAGGACACCATGCTGGCACCTGACTTGGGAAAGGATGGCCAGCTAAGTGGTGCCTCCTCCCAGAGCCGCATGTTGCGCGTCAAACCCTCCTAGGGTGGCCGATATGTAGCTGGGGCATAAAGGGTCATCTTCCAAGAAGGGAACATCTTGCCACCATTGCTTGAGGTTGGAAGTCCATGACTATTGACGACTTGGCTGACATAGCAACATCCTTTGAAGATATCAACCCATTCTAGGTGTCAACTTTTGGAAATTCTTCATCCTCGCCATAAACATCCGGCTGTAAAAAATATGCCCTTTGGAATAGGATTTTATTCATTGTTTTGTTTGGTTTGGCATCTGGTTTGATTCAATTTTCCTTTTAGTTCAAATTGGTTTGGCTTGACTTTTGGCTCTCTTTTCTTGGAGAGTTGGTGTTGCTTGTGCCTTAGTTTGGAAGGCTTTGACTCATGTAGGTACATGTTCGTGTGATTTTGTTTGGCATGCATTGTGTTTGTTCGGGCGCGGGTTCGTCCGCTGGTGCGGGTTAGAGTGTTCCCGCGTCGGGTTGGAAGGGTTCGGTGGGACCGAGGCGCCCTTGCCGCGCAAAGAGACAGCGGGATGAGACTAAAGAGTCACAAGTATCCAATAACACTTAGACAATTCTTATGCACTCGGTGGGATGGCCATTTCCAATCCTAATTATTCATTTCCATAAACATATCATGCTTGAATGCATGAAAAGAGCAACGTCCTCTCCAATCAGCAGCAGCAAAGGTGGCGTCTCCTTCAATGGCGTCCTTAGTTGCAGCAGGGTGTATTTCAGCACCTCCTTCTTCAAGTCTCCTTCTTCAATTCAGCAAACATGGGTGTCCTCCTCCTAGCAGCAACATCAACCTTCAATGGCGACCTTAATTGCAGCAGGGTGGATTAAGACAGCGTCATGACATTTCCTTCCCCTTGCTTCTTCTCCAATGGCAGCAGCAAGCAAGGATGTAGAGAGTAGGGCGTCCTCCTCCTAACAGCAGCAGCCTGGGCGTGGAACACCGTCTTCCAGCCCCCCCCTCCTTCTTTCAACCTGCCATGGCGACCTTAATTGGCGTCCTTATTTATAGTAAGTGAACAGCAACTTCGTCTTCCTCAATGCAATAACTTTGTCTTCTTCAATGGCAGCAATGACTTCGTCTTCCTCCACTTCGCTCTCCTCTTCAATCTCGTGGACCCCTTTCCCTCCTTCCGAATAAATCTCACGTATCTCATTTCTATTAAATTAGGCATAACCACGGGTTCAACCACGACTGGCTGGGTTAACCGTCATGATTGAGCCGAGGGGTGCGGTGAAAAATTTGGACGAACA